>JAPYYT010001863.1:0-22613 GCA_030522565.1 Ceratosolen corneri
GAGGACGGGAAGAGTAGGGGGCCGGGGGGGGAGGGGCGGGGCGCGCAGCTCCACGCTAATGATGATATATAATGCCAAGTGCTGTGCTATCCCGTCACTTTTTGCATTTAGCGAGCTTGGTGGGAGCTCTGCTGAGCGCCGCTTCTACTTCGTCGGCTATTTTCGACGATCCGCGGCTAAAGAGGGCGAGACGACTCCAACGTCGTCGCTCTAGGAGCCCGTATTGGGATTGGAGGCAGATGTCGAATTTTGTCAAGATCATAGCCGTGGAATAGTGTCGCGGGCGTCGTGGTTTGTCTTCCCCAGTGTCGTCGAGTGCCGCTAAATGAATGTACGACACTTCCTCGAGCCCCGTCGCCCGAGCCCTCCCGGGCCACCCGTCGGCCAACCGAGTGGCCACGGTCAATCGTAAAGTGTTTTCTTCCTCCTAGGCTTATTTCATTTTCCCGATGCTCGCCTCCGATTGTGTATTGCCGCTTGGCTGCTCACTCGCGTGTCTAGGACGCGTGTCATCTAAAACGCAGGCGTGCGCGGAAATAAACGATAACGCAATTATACGACGAATATAAAATATATTTTCAACTTTCTCTTGTCCTCGTCTATTTAGCCGACCTGTAGGAAGCCGTCTTTTCATACGTTATATACCTGTTTTCACTCTTTGACAACCAACTACTAATAGCAATGTGCACTGTTTGATTATTCACAAATGCTATGAAATTATGCTTGCACACAATAAAAATGTAATTTGTGATCCTATCAATTGCTTTACCAAACTATCATTCAAATGATATCGATTTTCACTCTATTTTGCCCAACAACTTCTGGTCTACGCTACGCGCTCATATATTCGCAATTGCGCGCGCGTGTGCGTGTATTCGTGTGTTGTACAATAACAAAAATTTAAATAATTGCAATTATGCATTTGTTTTGTATTCGTGACTTCCGTTTTATTTCATTCAAAGATTTAGAATAAAACTAATTACATGGCTTATGTATATTATATTATATTCCCTTCTTATATACGTATTTTTATATATTTATGTATGTACTTCTTTATTGCTGTTTTTTTTTTTTTTTTTTATTATTATTTTTAATAATGTAATTTGGTAGTAATAGAATATTGAAAATATCAATAAGTATTATTTTTAAAGACTATTCTCCATCAACTTTATTAAATTCTGCTTAGCATTTTCTGTACATTAGTATTGATTAGTTGTAGGAACCTACTTAGCACGAATATGTAAAAAATTATTGAATTTTTCCACCTAATTACATAGTCTTCGGAACGCAATAATTTTATAGACAAGTTAAAATAGTCGGTATATTGACTGTTTATTCATGTAAGAGCCTTTAACGATCAGGTTTAAAATGTAAAATGTAAAGATAAATTTATTTATATAAAAATTGTATACTTCTAAGAAAAGAGTATTGTATACAAATTTTCATGCTCATTAGTAAAATCAATCATTTTTTAATTGTTTCCTAGATCTGAAAATGCATAATAATCGTAGGAAAAAACGAAAGAAAAGAAAGGAAAAAATCACTTGAATAGAAAGTTTTACTTAAAAGATCACGCGCATGTAATTTGCAAGCATTTTAAAAATAATCTCATTCCCCGTGTAACATATAGCATTCTACTAATACCTCGCATATGCCTATTATCATTATCATTATCATTATTATAATGAATATTATGACGATTTGAATGACTATCAATATTATTACACACACGCGCGCACGCACACACACACACACACACACACACACACACACACACACACACACACACACACACACACAGAGAGAGAGAGAGAGAGAGAGAGAGTTGTAAATTATTATTATTAAGTAGTTTAATGTAGCAATGTAATTTATAAGCTATGGCAAAATGCAATGAAAATTAAATGTAGATGACAAATAATGTCAATAACTGTTCCCTCTCCAATCATCCAAGGCACATGTACCGAGCATAAAATCGCCTCCTCTTTTATCAGAGATTGAATACTTCATTGGATTTGGAAACCCCTTTCATTCAACTGGGTGATAATCCATTTGAGCCGAACTTGGCTGGGAGAGCTTAGTAACAGCGTCCAGTGGCGTTGACACTAGCGCTACCACTATTGTCGTCATTTAACGCTCGTTCGCCTTTTTCCCTCTCGGCGCTAATTGCATCTCCCGAGCCGGACGATCCGTACGTAGCTATAGGCGCGAGCTCAGCCTTTACGTAACGACAGCGCTCGCGCCTCAGTAAAAACTCACTTTTTATGTAATTTTATGTAATCGCTTCATAATGTCCAATCGCCGGACGGGCCGCCGCCGCCGCCGCCGCCGCACATACGCTCGAGTGGTTTGCGAATGTCATACGCGTTGGCCGCAGAGTGCAGCAATTGCAGACCCCGACCACGCCTCTTTTTCCTTTATAGCCGGGATGCTTTTAATTTGTTGATGTTTCATGGAAACTTAACGCACGCTTGGGTCACGCTTAACAAACCTTTTACTCTCGCTTATGTAATAAAGCCGGCTAATGTGGCACCAATGTGTTTGCTGGAATATGAACTGGTTGGGTGTCGTCGTCGTCGTCGTCGTTTGCCTTGCATTTACAACCTCGAGCACAATTGGAGAACCTCTGCATTAGCGCGGTTTTCACGAGAGAAGTATTGCAAATGCTACTACAAGCCCCATAGATGTCTTTATGAAACACTTGACAAGTTCTTTATGAAACACTTTAAAAATGCTTGGCGGTCGAATCGCGTCTTTATCAGATACCACGATAAACTGACGAAATTTATTGTTTTTTGGGTGCAAGACTATAATTGCAAGATATACCGTTGTAAAAGAAAATGGCGAGTTTAGAGCAGAGCTTTGGAAAACTAAAGTCCCTCATTTACTTTACTTACGAGAATCTCGTTGATTAATTACGAAACGCTCACTGCAATGCTGCACACTGGCGATTTTAAAATAAGGAAAAATAATCTTAATATATTAGCATGAACAAACTCACGTCGTTCTCTTTAAAAGTAGAACAAATTGGAAACTACGAAACGGCGGCCTCTGAAATAAAAAGCATTAGTGGACTCGAGCGGACGAGGCGCGAGTGAAAAGTGAGAGCACTTCTGTCAAACTCGCGCGTCTATACCGATCATCCGATTATTCGCTTCTCTCTCGCGCGAGCGAACACGACTAGATGCGCTGCCAGAGAAAGCAACGGATGGTCGTGATTTTTATTGATGAGCGATTAGTGCGGCTCCGTCCAAACGAAACGTTGCCCCGGTGCTGGTCAAGCAGAGTCGATAAATCTCGGCGTAACTTGATATATTATTTCGCGGGCCATATAAGGGCGACGCCACGCCTCGCTTACGGCTGACGTAAATTTCCTGGCTCCTTGCACACTATCCTGGTATGTCCCTGCAGGATCTTGCATTTTAATGCCAAATGCAGAGTGCGATTATGAGCTTGTCGGTGAAAAAGGAAAAGGCAGTGTTTCATTCGATGCTCGCTGCTTAGATGTGGAGGTTATGTCAAGCTACGCCTGCTCCCTTGGTTGCTATGTTACCATATGCTCTTCTATAGCGGCTTTTATAAATTGAGAAGCTAATCATACCGATGTTTCGTGTCCAACTCACTAGGCGTAATTGTCTTTTAATTTTATATAGAACTGGCTAAATGTTCGTTCTCATAACAAAATTATCTTGGCTATTTTTCCTCTCTTTAAAGTGTTCATAAATACATCGATCGTTGCTGCATGTTTGTTAAAAGTTTCAAAATACATCATTAACTGATCTGAATCTTTTACTTTTTTGGTATCTTTATCCAAAATACCGATTAAAATATATATACTAATGTGCAATGCACCAATATAAAAGACAGTTTTTTTTTTATTTTCTATCAAGTCCTATTTTCGTTTAATAAGTGTATTGTATTACAATGGAATGCGCACTGTTTTACATCGTCGTAGCAATATTACGTTTCTCCTTTAATTAAATGGATAATTTTTAAATATCACATTTCCTTATTCTAAATTTGTACTTTAATAATAAATTAATACACACACATATATATATATTTCATTTTACTAACTTTACGTAAAAAATTTAAAAATTTTAGATTTTAAGAAACGAACAGAAAAATTAGTTCTTAATTTATTCTTCTATTATAATTATAACCGATCCACTTAATATCTTTTACGCATATTAAAAGTTACAGAATTATTAATGTCACTTCGGAAAGTAAACGTTTCTCACACAATGCATTATTGAGTTGCATTTGAGACTATTATATCAGTGTTGGTAACCTAAACAAATTAAAATATTACAAAATAATGTCGATAAGGTAGGAAATCTCAAACTATAAATTTACTAAAAATCATGTGTCTTAAAATAATTTTAACTATTCCTTTGAAAATGTTTTAAATAATAATTAAATTGCATAATTATATATATATATATATTACTATTGTTATATTACTATTATTATATATTACTATTGTTTTTTATTTATTTTTAATAAGGTTAATACAATTAAGTGTTGCAATACAAATATTAATAGTTTTAATTTTAATAAAAAGAATTTTTTTGTTATATATAAGGAAGAGTCTTTTTTTTTATATTGGTAATAAAGGCAGGCTCTTTGAAAAATTTTAATAATGAAGCTTATTTATCGTTAAAGAGACCAGTCTAGTAAATATATACAAAACGATCTGGTATAGTGAAAGCTTGATATGCAAAGCTTTGAAAAAACGTATGGTATTAAGAAAGAAGAGTAGGGCCAATAGCAAAATACATCGTGTTAAGGCTGATATCTATTGATCGGGTAGTACATGGATACATTTTACACATAATCACACATCCAAACACATTCACCGTATAACAACGTGCGTGTGTTATCGACTGGACTCGCGTTGGGTTCCCTTCTTCCTCTTTATCTCGTTCATTTGCCTCTCAAGTCTTTCCCTTTACTCACTCCCTCATTCCACGCTCTCTCACTCACTCTCACTCTCTCTCTCTCTGACTCCCTCCCTCCCTTACTCCCTCGCGCCCCTTACCCACATCCTCTTCCCCTTTTTGCCTTTCTGTCTTGTATTCTCTGTCACCTATATTTTCACAAACAAGCGGGTATTTTCAATTTAAACGGTAAGTACGTTAAATAACAAAGCATTCTGCGATTAATAATCAGAATCAAACTTGCACTGACATTTATAATTTTAATTAGCAAAGACTCATAATAATATGGAGAATTGTCAAATAAAGCTTAAACTTTCTTTAAAATTAAAATTTTTACATATGTACAAACACTGTTTGAAATGTTAACAATTTAAATGGCACAACAATAGTATTTGAAAAGTGCTATTCTGTAGATTATTTCAAAAATACTATTGCGTTCATATTCTATGGACACTTTAATTGAAATACGAACTAAAAGTTATACAATTATTACCAATAGAATTTTAAATTATTTTTACTTTACTTAAAGCGTTAACATTAAAGTAACATTAAATGATGCTTTAATATCCAATGCTTCTTCATCAAAATACTCAATTTGCATTCTGTTAATTAGCATCAAAAGTTGTAATTGTAGCAAAACTTGAATAATGTATTTGAGAATAAATGCAGCTTTGTTTGAGGCATTTGAAATTCCCATTGAAAATTGTGACCGCATCATAAACTCCATTACACGCAAATGTAGTTGAATATATATATATGGATACAAATGCGGCTGTGTAGTTAGCTTTGTATTTTTACATATAGCTTAGGTAACAATGACGATGAAGAGGATTTTCGGATGTGCGATTAAATTTCTTTCGTACTCGCGAAGGTATGAAATGCGATGCCCGAGCTGAAGCTTTAGAAAACTTGCAGAGCGTCGTATACTCTTCTCTTTAGCTCTTCGTTTTCTTCCCCTTGCTCTCTTTACTCTAGTAAACTACTCGAATTTCTTATCCTCATTCGATTTCTCGACACGGATTCGAATGATTTATTTGGCGACATTTTTTAAGCACTTCACCCAGCAGTCGAAACTTTGCATATGACTTTTGCTAATTTCTCATTTCGGAAAAGATATAAATAAAATTGACTAATTAAAGCTCTAAGGCTTCACATTTTTAAGCTCAAATTCGAGGACTCAAATTCAATTAGGTGACAAGGCAACTTTTATATTAATTATCAAATTGTGTCTCTTGTATTAAAACTTAACCTCAAAATCGATCAAATAAGCTTGTAGTTATAAATTGACGATTATTGTAAAAATCATTTTCACTAAAAATCCAATATATCCAAGCAATTCTTATATTCACAGTATTTCAGACAATAAAAATAATTGATGAAAATTTGGAAACATTAATTTTATACTTAATATCAAAGCTGAGTGAATTCATCCAGTTGAAATATGAATAAAATAAAATTTTACCACCATTGTTGAGAGAAGAGCAACTTCTAGATAAATATTATTTGACCATGAATTATTTTTCATATCTCTACCACGATTGTTCAAATATCTTTTTATTTTCGAACATAAGCTATGTTACCTTCATTATTATGAATGAAAGAGATAAGATAAAAAGTTCAATTTATTTTGCATGTATACCAATTAAATAAGTAACACACAAATTATAATCATTTGTTTTATAATTTTATTTTAACTATGTCTAATTCTATGTAACTCGACTGGTTTTGAAAAGAGAAAAAGAAAAGGCAAATTATGCTACCGAATTTTACAAAGAGAATATCGTAAATAGTGCTTACCACCATTTGATTATTGATCTCAAAGCAGTCCAACTTACCTAAAAAAAAGAATAAAATTATGTGTAAGTTTGTAATTACAATACACAGGTAGCTTATTAAAAGTGTGACATCAAAATTAAATTGATGTAATACGAATGTATGCTCACATTTGCATGCGCGCGTGTGTGCATGTGTTTAATTTATCGATGTTTTTTGTATTAATTTTTTTTTAATTTTTTTTATAATTTTTTGTATCGTCTTATTATCGTTATTATTATTATTGTTATTATTATTAACTTTTTTTTTCACTTAATTCGCAGATATGATTTACGAAGGGAACTTTAAATTAAGCGAGTAGAAAATTAATTAACTATTTGACTTGTTGAATTATTATATCATCTTGAAAATAAAAGGTTTAATTGCCTTTTCAAATAAGTAAAATGTCGATAACAGATAAATCTGAACATTAATTTCATATTATCCCATTCTAATCTTTATACATTGTCAATAAAAGAATATTTATTTTTCACATATTTTGAAATACTTTCTCATATTGCATCATTGTGCGCGACTCCAAGCGAATGCCACGAGAACTTGACGAGTTTCAAACTGGCCAATTCGTAGTCGAAACTTGCGATTTACGCACTGAAATATTATATTCCCGTGAATATCTACATTGAATTCAATTTAATTGGTAACACACGCTTAAACATCATATCTCTACAATATGGTACTTCAGAATACTTGACGACATGCAGTAGACGCGATATCAAAAGCGCTTTTACGCGATCAGTGCTCTGATTTATTATACATTTAAGCCTACGCTCATTCTATCCATTATCCAGACTTTTTTTTTTTTTTACATAAGCACCATTAATTGCCAGGCTATTATTACACACTCCTACAATTGCGTAAAGTAAAACCAAGATATTAATCACTTCTCGATCAAAGAAATCTCGTAGTGTGGCGATCCGATGACATAATCCGTTAAAGATCTTCGCATTTTCACACTGGTTACACAATAAATGTCAACGATATCGTTTCTTCTCATAATGCTTGGCGTCCCGATAGTAAGCCGCCGTTGTCCCATCCCTTTGGAGTGACGAGCCGAGAGGAAGTTTAGCTCTCGCATTCGTCAGCAACAACGTCGCTCGATTGGACGCCAGCGGTATTAGCCAACAATCGGTCGCACAATCCAAGTTTAGATTTATCCTTATAGGTGAGAAAGAGGCCAGGGTGCTCTAGTCTTCCAAAAAGAACAGGAGCGAGCGTGCGCATTGTCGGCCACTGACGTCGTCCCCGACGGAAGCTTCCCTCGAGCTTCCTCCCTTCACCCTCTGAGAAGACTGTAGACACGACACCAACCGAAGCCCTCCTTCTCTCCCATCGTCCACCCTCAACGTCCCACGGCATCCGAATCCGGAACAACCCGCGGAAGCGTCGTCGGCTCTTCCCCCGGCACACGCGCATTCCCTAATCGCTGCGGATGCGATTATGCAGCGCGTGCGCGCGTGTCCGATGCGGGCGCGCACGTAGTTGGGCCGCCGTCGTCGTAAGCGAAGAGCCTCGTGCGTCGCGCCCGAAGAGAGGGGGCACTCGCGCACTAGAGGCCGTCGCTCCCCCCCTCCCCCCTGCCAGCCGACGCCGCCGCCTCGCGTCATCCAGCCCGCCGCTCCCGCGGCGGCACATCAGCAGCGGTCGTTTCTCTCGGTCTCTCACGCACGGATCGCGTGCGGGTGCCACAGCTGAGCGGTCGAGCCCACTCAGCTGAGGGACGGTCAGACAAGATGGCGCTGAACAGCTGATCGGCCGCGGGGCGCGTGCGCGCGCGGCTACGCGGCCGACGTTGACCGGCCCCTGCCCCGGGGATGATTTGATCGGGGGGAGCGGAGGCGTCCGGAGACATCGAAGGCTCGTAAAGGCTGGCTTTCCGGGAGTGAAATTGAAATTGCCGAAATCGGCCGCTCTGCGCCCCCGTTATCCTCGGTATGCCCGACGCTCTGATGAAAATTCGCGAGTTACGTTAGGGCCGAGAGCGGCTTAGCTCTGACTTCTTGCTATTTGTTGACTTCCGGGACTATGAGCAGCGGGTAATTTTAGACGCGCGCAATGATCGGAGTAGGTGCTAAATCGTGTCCTCGACGAAGCGTACTTGTGTTTTTAATTTGACCGATAAGACAGTGCGGCCTGAAATATGCTCTCTCCGCTCTTATCTGCTGCGGGCTTGTCTTTTTTAAGCGATCTTGTATAATCTATAAGCACCCACTTCGTTATTAACGCATTAGTGTGTGGGGGGTTATTTTAATTTCATTAAATTTTATGAAGATTATTTAATGTTTACTAGACCTGCCGTCGGGCTGTTAATTATCAATGCTTATCTTCATTTTTAATCGTCATTTATGACCTTAATCATCTTTGTAAAAGATTAATTATTTTAGAAATTCATTGGCTTTGGCGAATAATATTAATCGATAGCATTTAATTTCTCGATTAATTATCGCATCCGTGCCACTAATAACAAACGAATCAAAATGGCAACAGAAAAGTACGCGCTATTATCGAAACAAATTATTCTTTTAGCAGTATACTTGATAAGTCTGGCATTAATTAATATTTGTTTGCACGATCGTATAGTTAGAAGAAAAGGTAATTTTTCAAAGAAAATTATAGTACTATCTGTTTTCTGCTTGAAAAATAAAACCTAATCAGCTGCTAATAATAAATGTTTATACTCAACTGTCTCCCTGACAGGTATTCTAAATTATTTAAGCACATAGAAGATCAGTATTTTATAATAACTTTGATATTTAAAAATCGTACAATTGCGAGTTACTTTATACATAGATATAAAATGTTTATACGTTTATACTTATATTGGCAGTGTACCTTGTTATAATCCGATTGTATTATGATTTAATTTAAATATTGCTTAAGCAAAGAAATTAGTAAGCATTTATGTTTAAATACGATATTTACAATTTTTACGGTACATAATTTGTAAACGTATTTATATGAGCAATGAATAATTTACATCGAATTACTGCATTTGTCTAATTTAATAATTTCCTTTTTTTGCTTTTGTAATAAAATTAATGCTCAATTACGAGTAGGGCAGTTAGAACATAAAAATCACTCTTTGTCCTACTCATCAGTCATGGATACATATTTCAACGTAAATTAATAAATACCATTATATTGTAATAAAAATTATAATATAAAAATTGAAAAAGAAGTCTTGTTATTTAGAAAAGTGGCCATTTCATTCTAGCATCTACATTTTTTAACATATTTATTTCAAATAACGAGACTTGTTTTATATTTCGATTAGTTTAATAAAATGTACACAATTAATAAATATCCATGTGAATAAAATCACTTCATACAGCTCTAAATAGGCGACAGTCGCTATATAAAATACGTACTCCAAATTAATTTAATAAAATTTAATAAAAAAAATTGTTTTATATATAGATTAGATTACAGATAATTATTAGATTTAAAATAAAGTTAAACTACCTCAGATAAAATTTAAGGTATTGTACTTTACAGTACTAAAAATAGATGCGATTATCTTTCTAATTAATTTAGGTCAAATTAAGCCAATATTATAAAAATATAAAAGTATAAATATTACACAAAAATCAATTCTGTGATACGCCAATAAAAATATTATAAAAAAGATCACCAATAGAAATCAAAATTAATTGTTAATATTTAAAATGAAAAATTAATTCTATTTCAAGTAAAAAAAACACATTACTACATTTAATGCTTTTAAGAATTTAATTAATCATCAAGTAATACGAATACTTGTAATAAAGCAAGTAATATCTTATGAGATATCACTTTGACATAATTATTTTATTTTAATGCGTTTTAACGTTAATCTAGCTAAAAATATAATTGCACATTAATTAATATTTTTATAAGAAAAATCTTAACTTAACTGATTATATAATGTTTACATTTAATCAAGAACTTTTTAATTTTTGAATTGAAGAATATAATACTTGAACTGTTTGGCCCCTTTTCAATTCTAAAAATACCGAGTCTATTAAGCTGAAGATAGACAAATATTCTTTTTCGCAATCCTAATTGCATTATTAAAATCTCAGTACAATAGAGGAAATGATTTAATAAAATATTCATTAATGTTAAATGCAATCCATCTTAAGTTCTAACTATAAACCGATATTTTTTTTGCTTATGTATAATAAATAGTTACTAATACAAATTTGCGAAAATAAAAATAAACAGTCCGTCGCTGAGCTCATTGGGACAGTGATTGATTTATAATTGTCTTTATGAGCTTCGAAATGTCAAGATAATGTATTCTCTAAAGTGTAATAGAGCTTATAGTAAGTGCGATACATGGGATAATAGATCGATTTGTTATGCTCTCGTAGCAATCATTATCACTAGTCGTAAGAAAGCATTGGAGGTCGGCATTCGATAAAGCGATACACACGCAGTGCAATACATTTTTTTTTTACATCTAATTTACGTTGCAAGTACCCGCTGTTTACGTAAGTATTTCAAATATACGGAACGGAGACTGGGCATGACTATACAGCGAAGTGTTTGGCTTCCAAAGAACCTCATCCTAAACTGTCGGTGCAAATCGAAACCACTATAAACAATACTGTCGTCGTTACCCTAACTGAGTTCGGTCGGTAACTGGCGAGCGTCGGTAAGGCTCCGTAGATAAGATAGCGCGATAAAATAGCAAATGAGACGTCATTTCGATAATTAAGCTTCTCGCAATATAGTCTGATTTCTCCGGGGGAAAGAGGATAAGCGAAGATGGAAGTGCGTTGATCGTCGACACTCGCGATCGGCATCGGGGGAGGCGACGGCGGCGGTGATGGTGTCGGTGATCTATTTCCAGCGGCACCGAGATGAGCCGTCGACACGACGAGGGCCATATGGACGCGTCTTGGCACATGCCTGGCCAAAAAAGGACGAGGCGCGAGAATCTCAGCAGGCTTTTTTCTCGCGTATTTTTAGGTTTTCCACGACCGCCGGCGCCTCCAGGTCCGGGCCACCACTAACAGGATTCGCGACTGGAGGTGACGTGGCTCTGGATATGGGCAGAAGTAAGGCCTCGGATCCTGTTTCTCTCGCTTTATGGAGTGATAGGATAAAGAGTCGAAGATTTAAGTGGCAAGCCATAGACGTTCCTAACTTATCGTTCTTTCCAATACCGCGTTTTATTCGCGTATTCAAGTCACAGTTCTAATCGCAAGGATGTCTGGTATATTACGCAGTTGATGCACACTTGGAAACCTTGATGATACAACAAAGATTATGTCACGGCCCTGAAGCTTCCAATGCTATGACGTAGTAATGATGGAACTTTAATGCTCGATGACTACTACCAAGTTGTCACCTGCGTTAAGCAAATGACGATAATTGGATGCTATTCTTTTGGGGGAAATTTGATTTAAATAATAACACAAACAAGTTGTTTTGAAAGACATTTGAGTCTTTAAATGCAGGTGGATTATCAATCTCGTGTGACTAATTAATTTTAGAAGTAAAGGCGGTAGGAAACTTTACAATTAGGGTGTATTATTTAGAAAAATATGGCTTACATATTCTTGTATTTACTTTCAGGTCACACTTTTAATGACCCTGTTATAAATATTCACAATATTTGTACATATATTTTGAAATTACCAAATTCGATATTTATCATTTTTCACTTTATTTGATCGTTTAAATACATCGAAGCTGTTTTATATAAGTAACTCGTTATATATATATATATATATATATATATATATATATACACACATTCTTTAAAATATATTAATGCTCTCTTAGCTGTTTTAAGAGTGAGTCAACGTTGTACGTATTTATTGTGAATATTTCAAATGTAATATTCAGATTTTTTTTTTAACTGATGTTAGTTTGGCTAAATCAATTAGTGTTCAACGTTCATATTATACGACATAGCTTTTGACAAGATATCAAATTGGCGACAACAAATTCGTAAGATCGCTGGTACATTTGAAATTTGCCCGCATGAGGATAAAGGTCATTTTGAAATTACACCACTCATGCCATTCATTCAAATTGCGCTCCGCAGTCTTATTTCGAAAAATCAGACGGCTTACACAGCGGGCTTGATTACCACTAAATAAAAAGGAATACAGAAAACGTTGGAGCGGCGCGTGAAGGGAGCTGAAGTAGGCGGGTGATCGCAAAGGCAGACTTTGCTACTTCGGAGGAGGAGGGGGGGGGGGAGCTCGGGACTTTCACTAGGCTAGTATATTACAGGATTGTAGCTGCAAGATAAGTTGATCTCTCTACTTGAGTATATTTGAAGCCTCGAGCTGACGAGTGATTTCTTCTCGTTGTTATCATTAGAAAAACACTTTAATCTGCGCCAGTGGTGTTACAGCGGAGCGCGGCGAAAATATAGATCCCTTTGTGCGGAGCGGAACAATGCTATCTACGCGAAATGATGCGAATCCGTGCCGAGCTGCTAGTTTTGAAATCGCTTGGGATCTCTAACCATTATCGCCAACTTTCAAACGGATATGCGCCGTCTGTTGAGGCTTGTGGACGAGGCCTTTACCCCCATCCCCCTCCCCTCCCCCAAAAATGCTCGCTACGTTATCCCTAATATTCTAGAAGCATCAAATGTTAGTCGAGAGCCTTCGTATCATAGTTCCCAAGCTTATCGACAAATATAATATTTCCGCAATAAAATGAGGTTAAGCATTGTACATAAATCCTATGCTGGTAATAGTGTTGGAGAAATGTAAAAACTCGATCGGTCGATCATATACATTGAGCGATAAACTGTTTGAATGTTGGCCTGAATTTTATTGGGTTCCATTACTAATTGCGAGTTAATGTCAATTTTATAATAACAAAGTAATTATAATTCACGTTCTTTTTTCAATATTATAACTCGGTACAAGTATATTTAATTGTTTACTTGTTCGGTTAATATGTTTAGGTTTCTGGGCGCTTCATTTTGTATAAGCACTTGTTATCCAATCTTGACTCCTATTACGATATTTATTATTGTGCTCGAATTTCAAATTCATATTAGAGGCATTTAATAAACTTGATATTAAATTATTTTATAAATAAAAAGCTCTTTAATATGAGCTTCTTTTCATTTTTTTTTTTTTTTTAATATAATTCAAAAGATTGCTTTATTCGAAAATGAATGAATAGACTGATAAATTGGACTTTTTATATTCTATAATAGTTAGTATTAAAGTCTGGTCTTTGGTAAACCACAAAAAAATCTCTATGATAATTAAACGTATTATTTAGCGCTTCTTTCTCATAAATTTACATTACAAAATCCAAGTATAAATTCGATTCTGCTCGAAAAGGATTTATATATGATAATTCATACATACATGAAATCGACGCATTTAACTAAGATTTTTTCGACCATGGGTCCATTATATAAATATTAAGAAGAAATCCATTTCACAAATCGATAACTTTATGTAATTTTGCCTATATTTGTAAATTACACAACCAATGGTGCTATAATTTGTTGACTGGTGCTGTAAGGAAACCAGAGACTTTTGCTATATAAAATCGATTAATATTATAAATCGATATCTTCATGAATAATATTAACATTAAAGTAGTACTTTGTATTCCAACTTTAATTTTTCATATATACATCAATGCATTTATGGAAAAATATTCCTTACAAACTAATCCTTATGTATTTTATTTGAATTAAAAAACAAAAAAAATTTTTGAGCTATATTCGTGATAAAGCTCTATTGGAAATGTGAAATTATTTTAACTAAACAGGATAAAAGGCTAAAAAAAAAAGTTACCTTAGAATGATCATAACCTTGCCTTCACATTTTATTCATTTATTATTGATTATATAGTTATAAGGTTTGTGCTTGAGTTCCTTATTGCAAGAAAAAAACCTGAATTACAAGAAAAAGTTTATAAAAAATTTTCATCCCGCGAATGATCTCCTAACGAAATACTATGCGTAAATACATACATTAATAGCTTTAATGAAATTAGACTCAGTTTGCTTTCAGATTAATATTATTGAGAGAGCTTGCCGTATTTGCCCTGTAAGAAAATAGATAAGCAATGCTTTTAGAGAGCAAATATTTTTAAACGTCATATGCTCATATCGTAGAAAGTTCATCATTCTACTGCATGCGTTGTCAAGTATATAATTAAGGAAATTTCCCAGTTGCGAGTAATTTTTTTACGAGCATACAAAGTAGCTTTGTCCAAAAGAGGTGGCACCTATATAACCATCTCGATATTGGCGGTTCGTCGATTGGACGCCAATAATTATCTACGTTGTCCGAAAGCACGAATAGGGACTCGATGTCCCATGCTAGTACAGCCACTATCCTTTCACTCAATAAAGCTAAACAGTCCACGGCATTTTATCTCTCTCTCTCTCTCTCTCTCTCGTTTTATTTTACTTCCGTCGAAACTTGGGCTGCCACCCGAGCTTTGGAATCCGCAGGAGCTTTATCGGTCGTGTACCCGTAATTCCACTCAGGCACGTGCGGGGAAACCCAACGAGATCCTCCAGCTAATGCTCAGCGACACTTGACCGACAGAGGCGTGCGTGTTAGTATTGTAACGTCTAGGAAAGTTTGGTGTGTAGGCAGTGGTGCTCTAAGGCGAGTGCCAACATACGTGCATGCCTTGGCCGTTCAAGTCTTTACGAGCACTTTTGCAATGCTAGCAGTGGGAGATGATACTTCATGGATAATGTACTGATCGGAATTGCGAAGGAGATGCGCGGTTGCAGCGATGCTCATTGATTTTGAATATTATGTAAGGCGCATGATTACAAGAGTAACGGAAAGTTAAGAGTAAAATTGACGCACAAGCTCGTCTCATTTATTTTTATTTGAATTCATAGAAAAATATGATCTTGTTATTTCTGGCGTGTGGCAGGCGTATGCGCAAATTGTATGTATTTATAATATGCGCGCGTGACAACTCGGTTTTTTGCTCTCTACTATATTTTACAGGCTCCGTATAGATAGACCTTAGTTACCCACGCTTTAATTAATTAATAACCGATAAATTCCAAGGATTATCCATTCAGCGTTTGTCGTGGATACTCGTGGAAATCGCATCGCGCTAAGAACTGCTCCAAAAAACCATCGTGCGTAACGAATAATATATATTTTTAAAGATAGAATCTTTATATTCTTTGTGAAAACTAGTTTTCGAGCGTCGAGCCATAAAGATTCTCGCCAATAAGAAATTACATTGTTACTTAAGCATCGGTAAATTATTAAAAAAAATTTATATTCTCACGTTCTGTGCGTTATCGCTATCATTATATTGAGCTAATTTTTACTTTGTAGACTTGGAAAGTTGACGAGTGTCGGTGGAATTTAATGTTGCATATGAAAGATATGGCAAGCTAGTGAGTTTATTAAGACGTGTTTATAAGTTAATTATTGATATAGGATTATTTAGTGATTTTCCAATGCAAATAAATGGGGATTCGAAATTAAAATCCATATTAATGTTGAAAGTGATTTTTCGATCACGTCGTATCACTACATTATAAAACAGTTCGTAAAATTCAAATTGTTTTCCAATCATTAATAATGTAATATAAGCTTGGTAAGTAGTAATAGAGTTCTTAATAGATTCAAGACAATTTAGCGTAAGACCAATACAAATAATAATTCTCGTACTTGGAAAAAGTGATAAAAAAGAATTACCGCATTCATGCCAAAGCAAAAAAGATAAGGTAAAAATATAATAATAATCGAAAAGCATTTGTAATATATAAAAACAATATGTAAGAATATTTAACATTTATAATAATATATATTAAGCGCGATTGAGTTTCCTCGACTAGGTGATAACATTTCAAGGCTTTAATAAAATATGTCAATACGAAGACGCCTTTTTTATTTCAACGGTAAAAAAATTGATAACCGTTTAGTGTTAAATGCTCGGTAATGTAGAGAAAGGTGATGTTTTTCAGGAAAAGCCGATTTAATCTTACGATATTTTGGGGTAGATTTCGGCCGGAAATACCTAATGCGAGGATCGGCGTTCAGAAAATTGAATTACAAACGCAAGAGGAAAGAGCAAGTATTACTTTAATCTTCTTTCTCCTAGTATTGCCTCGTTTTCATAGCTTGTTACAACAACAACTTGAAAGAGCTTCGGTATTTCCAGTAAAATTTGCCGATTATTATGTTTGACGATTTGAGATTCGTGTATTCTCAGATGTGTAATACGATTCCCCGCTGATAAAAGCTGCTAATTCGCGTGGCCTTGCATTATTTCATTTATACGATGTTTATTGCCTTGTCCGCCGATCGTAATGCATGCAAAAGGAAAATCCGAAATAGCAATTAGCAATCAATATCGCTTTACTTCTCCGAGTGTGTATTATTGGAGGCTCGCTAACAAGACTCCGAAGAAAGTAAAACGAGCGGCTCTCGAGCCCTTGCCAAAATAATAGCCACAACTATCGTGGGGGCCACTTGAGTAATAATTGCAAGCCAGTGGCTTACGTGCGTGCTTGGCCCCTTTTACTTTCTATTTCTAGCGGTAACTTGATTTCGCCGCGAACGGACGTAATTGCGAGGGTTCCGCTACTCGCGGGGTAAAGTGCGATGAAAGTTTCGGCTCCTTACGAAACGCAATTAAATCAAAATGAAAAACGCAGTCGGAAACTAAAGGAATTTAACGGAGAGTGAGATATGGATAGAGACAGATAGATAGAAAGTGAGATATGGATAGCTAGATAGATAGATAGATAGATAGAAAGTGAGAGAGAGAGAGAGAGAGAGAGCGCGAAGGAGGGAGGGAGAGAGCCCAATATATTAAGAAGAATTTCGATACAGCACTGCTCTTATGATTTTTTCGAAAGTCTTATTTTAGATAAAGGCCGAGAATCTCGCTTTAGCGTATAAAATGAAAAATATCCAATTCGAGAAATGACTGGTAAGAGTGGGCCAATCGATAAGCGATGAATTTTTATTTAAGCCCTAGTGCGATTGATGGCATTTTTAAAACTGGAGGAGAAAAAGAAGGAAAGAATTGGAAAAAATAATAATAATAATAAGGAGACGGCTCGGTAAGACAGAAATTAACGAAATTTCAATGTCCAGTCATTTAGTGGACAGGACATTCTGGAATCTAGAAGTGTGTGTGTGTGTGCGTGTGCGCGTGAGCGGGCGCGCATTCACATAGAATACGTAAAAATAACCTGGAATTGCAAAGCCGTTTATAGCTCGAAGGATGAAACTAAAGTAAACACGTTCTTGGTAAAATAACTCGCGTTGAAACTGTTTTCACAATTCCGATTATAAATGGTAAACAAAAACAATAAGGAAAGTAGGAACTTCAGGGCGAAGCGTCGAAGATGCGCGGCAATGAAAGAGCGAGCAGCTTAGAGTCGCCTCGCAATACAATTTACGCGTTTCTCCGCGCCGTTTACGAATGCATCCATATCCACAATAGCATTATATCAACACAACAATAATATCGATACTCAGCGAGGAAAGATCGAATGCACTGGTAACCACGTTGCATTAAAATTATGATTACGTGTCTCAGCGATTAATTAGCACGAGGCTTGTGTAAACATGCATAAAGGTTTTGTTCCTCGACGAGGCATAAATTTATCTATCATACACGAACTACTAGTAATAATATCGCCGTTCACGCGTAATACACGCGCGCGTAATTATATGCTAACTCGTTGGGACGAGCAGGCGACGCTCGGAATTATCTCGTATACGCTCTCCTAGTACGCGCGATCGTCCCCCCACGAAGGCGTTAAATTGTTCAAACCGACTCGCCAAACAATGACAATAAGCGGAGAGATGGATAATATTTCATCCCACGTGCGTTGCGCTTAGCAACGAGCAAGCGATACGCGGAAGTGCATCGCAGGTGTTATTGCGAACGGTCGAATTTAATGTGCCGCGGCGCAACTGACCACGGCATTCTTACATTGAGCTGTTGCTGCTTGTGGCGGGCCGTCGTCGGCTAGAGCACGGATTTATCCGTGGTTATAAAAATCTGGCACCGAGCCTCATAACAAATCATTCGGCTCGCGGAGGCGCGAGATCCCGCGGCTCTCGGCTAATCTTGGCTCCCGAAACCGAGCGAGAAGCGTGGAAAAGGGATAAAAATCATTCCCGCCGCGCTGGCTCTCGGGGAGCGCGCAGCACACGCGTAGAGAAAGTTGGAAAAGTCGAGGCCTGGCCCCGTTCGAGTTTCCTGCATCGTTCGCACACGTGCGCGCGTCGTTGGAAAGGCGGAGTTGCGTCATTATTAGAAATCAAAATGTTCCCGCGCGGCTGCATAACGTGCGTGAAAGGTGCATTGGGAGGAAATGTTGGCGAAGGGCAGGAGCGCTCGCTCACCAGGTGGCAAAACAGTCCCTCGGCAAATTTATGGAAAAGCGTGTTCGCATCCGAGTCTTCGAGATGCGGCTTCGCGAGTCGTAGGTTGCACATTTCGAAAGTCCTGTTTCAGCTTGCTTAGCCTCGTTTGCTCGCTGCTTACTTATCAGCGCGCATTTATTGCGTGCAGCCGTTAATTCGTAGATGGGGATCTCGGTACTATCGCTTGCTTAATTACTATTATTAACGTGTTGTTTGATTGGCGGCAACCTTTCGGAATTTATTTTCGGCCGCGTAAAGCTTAAATTTATGCCAGTTTGTCATTGCGAATGGCAGTTATACATCTGCTGCGTCTTTACAATAATCTTGGTGAGATATTTTTCGAGAACACGATCGAATTAACTTTCATCGCCTCGAATAATGCTATCACATAAAAACAGCACTTGCATTATATTATTATTATTATTATTATTATTATTATTATTATATTATTATCGCTTCTACTCGACTCGTTCTTTTCTTATTTTATCATCTTCGTGATTGCCATACGTGGTTTCGTGACAAAGCTTCTATAATCCACATTGAGACGAAAAAGTTCCTATTAATAATAAAGATCATTCTAACGAAGCATAATATTTCAATTGTCAATTAATAATATGTGACTTCAATGTACATTATGTATTCATACGGGGCATGCAAAATTGCTAATTAGCATAGCGGCGAACCTTGGTATTGCGACGATAAATTTCAGCCAAGACAATATTATTATTTTATTTAAAAAGTGCGAAATTTCATTCGAGTGCAGCATGAATTTAATAAAATCTGTAGCACACGGAAAAATCAATGTTTGAACGAAGGTCAAAGTGAATCAGCGCACGTGCCGTGGATTTTATTGAGGTTATATTACGGATTCCACGAATGTCTGAAATTGGTTCGTTTATATATGAGTAACCGTGATTGTTTCGACTAGGTAACGACGGTGTTTAGCCATCACCCATGTATATCAATAAGGCATGCTCAAATCCTATGCCTCGCCTACACAAATAATATATATATATATATACGCGTTTCGTCCAAGTTCTGACAAGAAACTGCGGAGGTTCGCATCGTTCGACTGCGTGAGAAGTTTCGCTGAGGAGCGCTTTCAGTGGTAATCGCATGACCTTGACATTACGATTAGCGAGCCTAATTACGACTTCCCAATATTACGAGTCAAATCATAGCTTGGACATTTTCATCCGCCCCCGTACTCAAATGTTTCGCAAAAGGTAGACACTTAAAATCTGTCATATCAGTCGGATATCAGTTTGGCATTCGCTGTAACCCTGAAAGCGTCGACTGAAAGTGCTGCAAAGGAAATCGAGGCGCGTGCGCAGTGAAGGAGACGGCCGTATAGGGGTGGCGCGCGGGGAGGGGGGGGGATGATAAAAAGGGAAATGACTCGTAGCGGCGTGTGCGACGATTTCAATGTCTTGGCTCCTCTTCGCGATCGCGGCCGGGACTTGGCGAACTACTCGCGCTGCCGACGCTGCGTCTGCGAATACATCCGCGTGCATTGCGACTCATCCGCCCTAAAAAAACTCGGCGTGACACGTGTTTACGCTGGGAGTAGCGATTCAACGTTTATAACCAACCACGATTTGGTCGGATAGGGGGTAACGATGTTGAAAGTGTCGAGGCTCTGTTATTTGGGATAATTATTTTATTTGTCATTTGGGATCAATACGATTTGAAAAAAAGTCGATTTCCCCTGACTTGGTGCTGAATGTCTGGTGTGACTTTCCTCGATCATATGTTTACCCAGTACAACAATTTACTTATGCACATGTCGTAACTTAAGCAACAACGAGATCGTATCTACCGCTGTGCCCGTGTGCTCAGCATTTGTAAGCAAATGCACGTGGATAAACTGCTCATTATTATGCATCTGTTCAAGTTATGTATGTACTTCTGCTAATTCGTAGTCGCATTGCGAGATCGCCGTGTACCATGGGGTTCCAAACAATCGCATTGAAGAAATCGAATTAAAATTTTTATAGCCAATGGCATTACATTAATTCAGCACGCTACGTTATAATATTTCTCGTTTTGTCAGGACGATCTCGTTTTCACAAATCTCTTCTCTAGCAGAACAACAGAATCTTAAACTTGTTGAGCTAACCGAGCGTTACTCTTCTAAACTCACGTAGCAAAGAAATTGACACAATTTCACTGTAGTCACACATTTCTCCAAGTTCGGCAATCATACTTACAATTGCAATACTGAATCTTTCCTCTCAAGATAGGTGCGACACTTGGAATCAGCTTGCAGGGACGCGTGGCGATTATAAAAAACGACAGGGCCCGACCCCTTGTCCACATAGATAAATCCAAATCGTTTGCTAGTTAGAATAGTTAGAATTTTCCTTTGGCGGGAAGGCAGGTTCCAAATCGATTCAGGTCGACAAGTCGCTTGGCGATGACCTACTTTGGCCTGAAACGCACACGCGACGGTGGATGGTTATCGCGGGAAAGTAGGTCGACCGGCCGAAGCAACCAAGGGGTGCCGCTGTTGCAGCCGCGAATCGACACCGATGGGCGAAGCCATCCCCGGCTCTTAATCGGGGCACTAGTTACCAACCCGCGTCCAGGCTCCCCCCTCCCCTCGCACTTATTCGGTCAAGAAGGTCGAGAGAGACAAACAGTCGAGAAGGGACGTAAACACGCCACAGCCTTGGTATGCACGAATTTTTTTCTCTCTCTCTCTCTCTCTCTCTCCTCTCTCTCTCTCAAGCTCGCGCGCTTGCGCCTGCTTTGCTCCAGAATGCATCGACAAAAATAGTATTGCACTATACAAGTGTTGCCTTAGAAGCAATGTTTATCCGAGATTAAAATTCAATATCTTTGACGGAGCGATGCTGAGTCTTTGGCTCTTTCATCCCTTCGCCGTTCCAAATTTATTTCATGATACTTTTTTACTTGCGACAATTTAATTTTCAAGGGTACGCTTCTTCGTATCTTTATGACGACATGCATGTCCTTTCGCGGCAGCACAAACTTTCCGATATATTTCATTGACAAATCGATGTAATGTCTTTATTCAAGCCAAAACATCCAATGCCATTTGCCAAAGTAAGGTGTTGGTTAAATACATTAGCGTGCTCGATATAGTTCAACTTTAATTTGACATGCATAAAAAAAAAAAAAAAAGAAAAAAAAAACACGTTTCTCATTCCCGTAAATCCCGGGCTCTGTCAAATCAATGTGTTCGTATTTATTTGTGCTTAGTTTTAAGATCATTCGTATGTTTGTATAAATATAAGTGAAGCCATTTTGAAAAGCTTTTATTAGAATGCAAATGTACTTTTTGTTAAATACTTGTTAGTGTTCTAAACATTATCATTATATAAAATCTGGAAGGCCTGATATGACGTTATGGAATATATTTGTTAATTATTCATGACTATTGTAGTAATATTTATCGGTCAAGAAATAATACACCAATTCGCCCTAATATATATATATATATATATATATATATATATATATATATATATAT
>JAPYYT010001864.1:0-22607 GCA_030522565.1 Ceratosolen corneri
ATCGATTTTCAAGTCTTTTCGAGTTTTCGAGATTCTCTATACTTTGGGGGGGGGGGGGCGCATTGTGGGGGGAGAGACTGTGGAGGGTCCGAGGTAGAGGTAGTGAAAGAAAATATTTGGATGTTTCGGGAGCTGCTCGCGGATACAACTTTCTTCGAGCGCGCGCCTTTTGTGCGATTTTCCGTGGCGAGGGGGAGTTGGCCGGGGACGTTAGTCGGGGTCTTGGGTGGGGGGGATGCGAGGGGTTGGAGCGCGGCGGGAAGCCCGAAATGCTGACAGACGTCGGTACTTTTTAATATTTCCGGGGACGCGCGATCGGTTTCGCGCGCGATCCCCCTGCCCTTTCCCGGAAAAGTCCTTAATTCTCCGGAGAGCGGGCCGGACAAGTGACCGGTATACGTTTCCCGCGATGACATACGGGATTATTGTGGGTGAGAATATCATTGGTCGGTCATTGAGACGGGATTATGCGCTTCGATTGTGGGGTGACTTTTCATGTCGCCAGGACGAAGGTGAAAATCAGTTTGTGACGTGAGCGTGGATCAGGATACTTTGTTGGCTCAACAGACTTCTTTGTCAAGAGTGTATAATCGAGTCCACATTCAGTCCATGATTAGCTTCGATTTCTCACATAAAGGAGAAGTTTATTTCTATTTTTAATCTCAGATTTGAATTTGAAAAAAAAGTATGAGCAGTCTTGGAAAAGCTGACCACCTATGACTCCTGACTGCTTTAGAATCTTTTCGTATATTCACATTTTCATTGGCTGACTAAGCCGATGCAATATTGATTTGCTTTAATCATTTACATTTAAGCTCGATGATTATTGATTAACAATTGTAGCAAATGTATAATTAATAGCCGATAGGAATATTCATTTTTATAAGAAGATTTTAATGAGATGGGAAAAGGCCAAACTTTTATATTCCCATTTGCGCAAAATCTTTTATCGCTTAATAGTCATATAAAAATTGTTGTATAATAAATTTAATGTGTAAGCTTTTATCTGCTTTGCAATTACATTTTACATGATTACAGTTTACCTGATGTTTGAATATTAGACAAAGTAGAGAGATATTTGGCAAACTAATGACATTTAAACTAATTAATGCTCAAATATGATTATACGTTTAAATTTGAACGTTAAGAATCTTTAATCGTTCTTTCTTCAAATAAAAATTAATTCTTTTCTTTTCGCAAATTACGATTCGACATTACCGTTTTGTATAAAATATATGTTTGTAATTTTTGTTGGCTAGAAATAAATTTTTAACAAATTTTCTTCCCAAGCTTTTGTAGTAATTTTTATGGTAAACGAGAACATTTTCTTCACCCTATTGTTTAATAAATGTGTCCACTGATGTCTCATCTATTTCGAAATTATTCCATTATTCCATGCCCGTTTCCCAGAATTACATTCACAAGAAATTAATTCATATGCATAAATATGTTATATATTTATAGATAAATATCTCGGCATAATAAAGAGGTAATTAAATAAATTGGCAAGAGAATTGATGTAACCAGTTGGCGTTTTATTTTTATCTTTAATCGATAATCAAAAATGCTTCTTAAATGCTATTCATATGATTATATTATCACACTAAACGCCTCGTCGTTATAATTATGCAAATTATGCAAAAATTCACCACACGCTGCCGTTCAATACTATTGCCGTAGCGTAGATTTTTGTCAACTAATTTTGCATTTTATAAATATATAGAATACAGAAGATATTGGTCAACGAAATTCAATTGAAATATTAAGTGTCGCTTACTCTCAGTGGTCCAATTGGTGCGCTGAAATAATTTTCCCACCTCGTTTTTGCAGCTCAAATTAAATTAAATGCTTAGCCAACATACGGCATAGCTTTTGTATTTACAGTGCAAAGTTAGCTCTCGAGAAGATCTGTATCACGTGCATTGAAAAAAAGTATGTGCGCGTGCTTTGTCTTCGCATAATAGAAAAAAACACATGTAATTGAATTGCATTTATCTAAAATTATGTGCACTTGTGCTGGTCATCACTGTCCTTGCTTTTGCGTAATAATCGTGAGATTGGGAATATCTTGTACCTTTGATTACTTTTTTCATCTTGTCTATTATATGGATATGTATTGTTACTATTTTTCCTTTCTTTTCTTTAAAAATTTACTTCTTATTGCTACTACTGCACACTGCGTACTACAAACTATAACGCTTGAACATCTCTTTTCCTCTTTTGTTTAATTTTGTTGCTACATTGATCGTTAATCTGATGAATCGAGTGCACGCAATTGTATTATGCGCCAAGAGAATAGAAAAGATATTTTTAACGACTAATTGATAGAACACAAAAAAATTCTTCATACTCAAATACGTCGATAACAAATTTGTAAGTAAAATTCACAATTTGCGATAACGAGCGGATAAATATGTAAGTGCGTATTTGATTTTATTATTAATAAAAATAGTTATAAACACTGTTATGAATTATCCTACAAATCAAATAATATTTTTTCCGATTTAAACAAACTGTTCGAACATTCAAACACTAATTTCTCATACTAATTCGAACCAATTTATACTGAAATCATTCGTTTGAAAATGTGGCTGGAACATAAATCTACACATCATAATATTAATAATCTATTGTACAATGAGAAATTTATCACTATTTAGTCAATATATTTTTTAGCATCTTATAAATACACATTTCTTTATGGCTTACACGTACTTTTAATTAAAGGAAATGGAATTTTAGTGTAGTTTGTAAAAATCAAATACACATTGTAAGCACTATAAAGTTGAGCAGAGTTTAAATAGTTTATTTTTGTTGTTGTTGTTGTTGTTGTTCTAGCTCGATATTTAATAATATTCTATTGATAGCCACGTTTTGTGTTGTGTTATGTAGTTAACTGAAAGCGAATTCAACATTCTCTTAATCTTAAAAAAATACATAGATAATCCTCCAAAACCGCAATTTTTCAACAAAATTACCTGCTTTTTAAATTTTCATAGAACGGTTGAATATATATTATTTTGTGCTACGATTAATCGATTTAATTATCTCATTTTTAATACGTCTTAAGACTACACACACACACACACACACATATTTCCAATAAAAGATGGTTTAAACTTCATTAGGAAGATCTTTCATTAATTGCCGACAATAATTATACAATGTATAACGCAGAATTTCATAAGAGAATGAGAACGAGAATGTTTATTGATTCCTTCCTTCGTTGACAAGTTTGTGCATCTTTTTGAAAATATTTACGATTCAATATTTGCGTTACAAAATCATACTAATTAATAAATAAATGAAAATTTGGATCGAATTGAGAATAAGAATTTATGTGGCAAATTTATTGAAAAAATGCAAATTACTAAATAGTATCATTTGAATTTAATTGCAAGCAAAACAAAAATATTTATTATTCTAGCTATTATTTTACAGTTACTGTATTATTACTTAATAATTAATTAATTGATTGCGTTCGACAAAACATCAATCGATATAAACTCCCCCTACTTGAACTCCCATATAAACACACAATATAATAAATTAAGTAAATTGTTTAAATTAGCCTAGTGATTTTAATAGAAGTACATAAATATTTCTATGTAAAAATAATTTTATGAATTTTTGACAATTAAATTAAAAGTACACGATATAACTGACTTAATTATTGAGAAGTCACGTGAGTATCTATTGCCTTAATTGTTGTGATATATCACATGCAGTATTGATAAAGTCTACTGTAATTTTACGCAAACGGTACATCCTCTCTCCTTATTTTCTTAACATAAATCTTTATTTAGTAATATTGTAACATCCAGTGTGTCGCCGTTTGCTAATGGTTTTGCATTTGAAAAATGCGAGCCATTGTGTGTTTTTTTTTCTCTTCTTTATTTATAGATTACAAATCGTAAATGACTTTTCCCAGAAAAGCATCTATATGAAGCAAAAGATAGAAAAACATTGACTTTTACGGCTTACATGTGGATCCTTTTGTTTGCTTAAGTGTCAGGAAATAGCGCAGTTGTATGTAACTGGATCACATTCGCTTGATACTTTCTTCTTATACAATTGCCTATCTAATCGATTAAATTAAGTCTTAATAATTGTTATTTTTTTCTTCTTTTTTTTTTGCTTATATTTCGTTGCGCATTCACTGTCTTAGTTCTCACTCATATTTCTCTCTTGTATATTCAATATACCTTACAACGTAACATCAATGTACGCGCTACACTTATTATTTGTTAATAAAGTACGAAGCTTCGAAGCTTTAGGAAAAGTGTTCTGTCTGCGCCTAGTGATATTGGATTGTACGATGACGTCATCATGAAATAATTGCAAATTTTAGTTGATAAGTTCAAGAATCGAGCTTGAATTTATCAGGATAAATTTATTTTTAATGCGAATTAACGCAAATATTTGGACGTACTCGTGCGAAATTTGAATTTAAACTCGAGACTTTAAGCAGACTTTCGACAATATTCCGTCACTTTAATCCATTGATTGTTAGATATTGATTAATGTGCGATTGAAATGCGAATCCAGGTGTCGAAATATTTTTCAAATCAATCATAACATTTAGTATTTACAATTATCTGTATCAATACAAAGGATCTCCAAATTTATAACGGAAGAAATAATAATAAATAAGAGAATGCGTGGTAATTCATCTAGAAGCGATTAAATGAGCTACAGTAGCCTGTTGGACATTATACATTTATTTGGAAGACTCGTTAGATTGCATTGTGTAAAGGTTTCATTAATTTGCACTCGGTAACGCGCGAAGTTGCTTCGATAAAGCAAATTGAGCTCTTTTAATTTAATATAGGCTGATTATCATTAAATGTACGCGCTATTTAAGGTTGTAAGGTTGTAAGGTTCTTAGGCTTATTGCAAAAGATAGCCTTGCTACAGACAGAATGTCCCCCCCTTAATGCTTTCGTGCGATTATTTTAGAGCTCGTTTGGCCAAAGATTTCATCCTTTAATGAAGGTGATGCGAGAACAATAAAGTAAGAAGGAATTGAAAATCAAACGTGATTTAACAAAATAAGAATAATTAACTCGTCGATTTGACAGTTAAACAGAAGTGATAGAAATTTTGTAAACGCATGAGTGTAACGTAGAACAGATGTATGGCATCATTCCGACATTATGTTTGACCGATGTAAAATCGTGCGTCATATGATTATTACTCATATGATATAAATACGTACAGAGCACATTGTAAAGAGGAATTGTTGGGAGGCCGTGAGCAAGGTAAGGGTGAGTAGGGAAAGCCATCCGGATGTAAAGTGCTGCGGCTCAAGCCCGGAGGGGCGGGAAAATGACGTGAAGCGTTGGAGCTGCGGTTTCATCGGATATGTACAACGCCAAACTGTGATCATTAATTGGCCGAGGGTGGGGGGAAGTGCGTGAGCAAGTTGATTACGGGCGTCCCCTACCCCTCGAGTAGCTTTTGGTGGGTGAATGAAGAGGCACGTTTTGGGCAATACAGCTTGGATAATCGAGAGTACCTTGGATAAAGAGTTGGTAATCCTGGAGTTGAGCTTGCGACTTGATTGCAGTCCAACACGCGCACAAGTCGCAAGTAGGGAAAAGCCAGGATTGCGAGAGGGATTACTCAAAAAGTGCCTCCTTACAGCAAACATACGTAACTTTACAAATATCGATAATAAATACTATTACAGCAGCACGTCATAATAATTGTACCGATCGATTTTATTTACAATTTATGTCCCATAATAATAATAATAATAATAATTCACCTCTCACAAGTAATTTACAACATTTCATTAGAGCGAACTATTATGGTGTTTGAATTCACATTTCCCACATCGTTTGTGTTTGCCATACATAGAATGTTCATGCCCTCGTCGTGTACCTTAAAAACCTCAATTTAATGAAAATACCTTAGTACATATTCTGTGCCCAGTACACAAGTTAATTAATAATATTTTACATTACGTGCTGATTTTTCAATACCTATCAATGATTGCTTGTGTTGTAATCTTGCGTGTGTAAGTACAGCCTGTAGAAATGCCTTTCGTAATATCGGGAGGACAAAAATTTAGGCTTACAAAAATACGTTAGTATTGGTAGTTTGAGAGAATGTAATTTAAGATATGGTCGGATTGCTTTGACAACTCGGTCACTTTAGGCCTTAGATTTTTCGTAATTTGCTCGCAAGTGCTGAAACGCTAAAGAACGCAATGATCACACACGGGGCTGCCTTACATGAAAGCACATTCTTATTGCATTTTGTACGTCAAACGTATCATTTAGGGTTAGATATGATTATATGCAGATTGTTCCGAGCGGTGTTTTAATTGTAATTTTTTTTAAGATAGGCGAGAGCTTATAAATTTCAATATTATGAAATTTCCTAGCGAAATGAGTTTGCGCCAAACTGAAAGTCTACGCGAGGCATGAAAGCAAAATTATATTTTTATTCTGAGCTTAATGCAATATCGTTTCAGTGCTTGTTTACGTTATTTTCAATACATAAGATAACTTTTGGTTTTATAGGGAATTGGATTGGAACTGCATCATACATTTATTTCCGATACATTGCAAGCCTCTCTTTTATTAAATCTACGAAAAATGTCTTCGATGTACACATTCTGAAACTTATTATAATTGCTTGTGGAAATTCATATATTTTCAGTCGTTTTTTCGTCCCGTTTTTTTCTCCTCTTTTCCGTTCACTCGCTCACACACACACACACGAGAACTCAATACTCATTCAATTATATAATGCACACAATAATAAATAGCATTGCAAACTGAATTTAATTCACAAGTGATTTATAAATTTCGTTTTCATCACTCGATCAACGTATTCATTCGCTCTCTACCACATTTCATTCGCTTAACGAACGTATTATGTAAAAATAAAAAAGCTTTTGTTTCTCTATAAATAACTAACGTTCACACACACACACACCTACACATATATATATATATATATATATATATGTATATATATATACGAACAGCACCAAATGTAGATGTATTTGCTACAGAATTATCTCTTTAACATTAAAACTAAAGAATTCGAAAGAATTTCATTCGTCTAATAATATATAATTAATTTACAATTAAATTCATATATTCCCTAAATTCCTAAATAGCAAATCGACTTAAAGCTGAAAGCTTGGATAACCGTTAACAAGTTTTCCAACGAAACGTTATTTAGAATTCATATACAATAGTATATGCAACAATTCTATTGTTTATTTCAAGTTTTTTTTTTCCCTTTTTCTCTTCTTTATTATTTCTTATTTCTTATTTCTTATTTATCATTATTATTATTATTATTATTATTATTATTATTATTTTAATCGGCTTCAGTCGTGCCATGTGCCTCGAGTCACGCGTAAATCAAAGCGTTGGCGCGAAGCCACAATGGCTCTACATTAAACAACGTAATTGGTGTTCTTCCTTGTGTAATCAACAGTTTCGCTGTTGACCATTGAAAATGTATCTATCTACATAAAGCTAGATAACAGGTATATTTTCTACTGTATACCTAAATTATTTCGAAAGAAAAGTTTTCTTTACTAATGTCTGTTCCTATACACATTACATATATGTGGGTGAAAAGAGAGACGAATAGGAAATTATAAATAAATATTACTCGTGATTACAATGTTTAATTATTTTAGCTAATACCACTTGAATTTCACAATTTCTTCCCTCGCCTGAGTTGTCCTAAGCATAATTAAAGCATATCGCTCAAGTAATCTAACCGATTGAATCCGATAAAGCGAGAAAGCGTTTTGCCAATTACCAACGACGTACAAGAGATTCTTTTGCGCTTCGCACAAAACACCTCATTTTATGCGAAATGTTTACAAAAACTCGCTCTAACGCTCGCTACTTTTTTTTAATTATTTTCTCCTCTTATGCACTCGCATACGATTGACATTAATTATTTTCTTCGGCGCTTCGATCACCTTGTCAGTTTGAATGCTCCCCTGCCTTCCAAATCGCAACGCAGGAAGTTCAATGTTACTATTTCATTGTAAAGAAATTGATTTTTCTACGTAAGAAACCGAGGTGCTCTGGTGCTTTATAAATCGCTAAATATTTTCATGAAAGCCGTTATAATCTCATGGTTTCTCTTCCTTTATACAATCATTCTAGTCGTTAAGAATTGAGGATCGAAGGGAGAAATGTTGCACTCAATATCGTCGCTTAAGCTACAATCGAGGGAAAAGAATTTACAACTTGCGCAAGAATCTTAGATTCGTGGACACAAATGGGAATAAAGATAGGGTGGGGGGGTGCGGGCGTCGTCGCTTAATTCTGGATCTGTGGTTTCTTGCCACCACGAGGCTTAATGCTCTCCGAGATCTGCCACATCGCTTCTTCGCAAAGGAAATCGCTAAAGTTGTTAAAGAAAGTGATGATGCGTTCGTTCTTCTTGAAACTGTACGTTCTGAAAAGAGAGAGAGAAAAAAAAATGTATGTAGTAATAATGGTTATTGCAGGGACCCTTGGATTTTGACTTATTTATCGGGCGCACGAATTATTCATTTTTTTTTTCTACAAATTAGTGCCAAATTATCGATTAATTGGCAATAATTATAGTTTTTCTTTTACATGGGCAAGCTTACAATGTTCCACCCGTTGATCGCAAACACTATTCAATATGTTCCTTTCAATATGTTTTCCTACACGATGTAACAGTAAATTACATATTACAATAAAGTAATATTAATACTCACCCCTTCTTAAATCGCTTCATATTTTCCACAATGTTGAATTGCTGCCATCGCTTTGAGAAATTAATGCTATTGTCAGGTAACAGATCGCTGTTGCCAATATGTACAAAAGTCAAATCTTGTAGAACTAAACCACTGTAAGTATATGGAATTTTTACATTACGTTCTTAGCATCGACGGGCTAACATTTTACACATTCATTCAATACACGATTATTATCCTGGACGATTATGTATTGTGGTACGAGTCACGCTCAATGCAATAAATTAATGAATAAAAAATACACATCAGTGCACTTTCATTATTGAAAGCCATTACTTTAAACCGGCAAAGATTTCACAAACACGTGCTTATTTAAAGGACTTTTTACTTATTTAAAGGCATTTCTAAATAAACGATTGCTCATGAGAACCCGAGGCATTGACAATTATTAATAAATATTTATCGATAAAGTGTTACGTGCACGACTCGGTACAACAATCGGACAGCCCCAAACCGTTTAAAATCGATCTTCGCACAAACGTGCGACGATCCCTTTCGTCCTCTCTAACTTGCCAATACTCCGCTCAACATTCAATCTCCACGAACGAAGCCCCTTAGAAAAAAATCTCAGGGAAATGTCTTTTTTACGTACATATAGGGAATACATGGGGGCTGGGTTTCAGCGAGTGCCTGCCGGTATGCTCGGAAGCTACTTGAGCTGTCAATTAATGCACAATACTCCTTCAGTCCTTCGGTAATGTGCTTCTGCCACTCGAGTCTCCTGATTGGCGCACTGTCCAGGGCCGACAATAGTGCCAAGTAGCTGTTGAAGTTGTTGATCTTCCTCAGATGCTTCATAATTTTAATGAACTTGACGACATATTTCTCTCGGTCCTTGGCCTCGTTCTCCAGCCTGTCAAATCGCGTGTCAAATGTAAGATTGGCCATGCAGAGTGCATATCCCATACTAGCATCTTAACTAATCATTTTCAATTACTCAATGCCCAATGAAAAGTTCCAATATTATATCCCCAATATCCCCAACCCCATCCACTTTCAAAGCCAAGCGCGTAATGCAAACTGCCTACTCGCCTGCAGAGGAGTGGTCAATACGTTCGGTTGGGTCAGTACAATTAATAATCGGCGCAATTAATGAATTATGGTCCCGTATTAATAGGGAGCTTGGAAGCCAAAGGATCGAGCGCACCTGTGCTCCAGTATCCTCGATCTCGCCCAGTACGACATCTTGTTGAAGTGCTCGGTGAATCTGGTGAGATTGGGACTGCGCTCCTCGTTCTGCTCCTGGGCCCAGATCAGCACCTCCGGTATCTCGATTTTCATGAAGAGCTCGGCGTCGAGGAGCGTCATCTGCTCGGCTATCTGCTCGCTCTTAAAGTCGAGGAGGGAGGCTTGCTTGGTCGAGACGCTCAAGGACGAGAGGATCGGCTGGGTCGCCTGGAGCTGCTTGCACGCGTGCTTCTCGAGGACCTTGACGCGCAGGGCCTTGGCCATCGTAAGGTCGCCGCTGCAGACTAATTGCTGGACGAACTCCATCAAGGTCTGGAGCAGGGTGTCGTCGAGGTCGGATATCCTGCAAGTAATGGCCGTTGGACTTTTATGTCACGGACGATGGCACCGAGTCTCACGATGAATCTCACGCGCCGGAAATGCATCCGAGCATTATTAATTAAGCCCGACGACTCTGGTCACTATTGCCATTAGGTCGACAATTGCGGCTTAGCGCTTGCGTACTAGGCCGTTAAAATGCATCTCTTTATGGGTTGTATACGTATATGTATATGCGTTGACTTGTAATTAATTCGAAATCAATACCAATTCACGTACGTGCCGCTCATTCTTTCGGATATTCTCATATTTTCGGAGTGGATTGCAAATACTCACGTCAAATCGCTAACAACTCGAACTAGGAGGGAAAACGCCTCTCTAGCCGCTCGTTGCTTCACGACATCCGAGGAGCAGGAGAATCGCTGATGCCGCCTGTGCAGTTTCTTGATCAACTCCAGCGGAGACATGAATGTTCTGTATGTCGTTAAGAAGGCTTCCTGATACAGGAAATCTGAAATGTCGTTTTCAATGGCATTTTAGGCGAAGCATGATCATTACTAGATCACCTAAGCATGATATGCAACTATTCTAATACTAATCAACTAACCTGATTCTTTCTCATCTAATGCACGTTTGAAAAAAATGAAATATATTGTTATGAGACTTGTTATGGGACGAAGCACACGCACACCCTCCCGGCCAAGCACACACACACGCGATTTAAAGTTAATTAACAATTGGGAGTTGGAATCGAGGCTCATTAATATGTCTCTAGTTTATTTGTAATCCCTTCTAAATTTTAAATGCCCATTAAATATGATGATTCATGTGTAATATGAGCACTGAATGATGCGACAATGAATGTTAAATTGCACCCTCTTTTGCTTAAGGAGTGCCAACAAATTGCGATTGAACACGTAAAATTGATGCTTCGAAAGATTCTTTAATGATTGTTTATTATAAATTGCGAGCATTTACGCCGTGGAGCAGTGAATGAAGGAGAATGAAACTGAAAGATAAACTAAGTATTAATCGAGATGGATAAAATCATACAACGTCCCAATCATTGGCCACAAAGACAAATATTCAGCGATTTTACGTACCATGTTTGTTTGCCTTTGTGGCGTGAATTAATAATGCGTCCGGATGCCCACCACGTATGTCCGGTCCATCTTCCTCTGGCTTCTTAAAAACTAAATACTTGTTTATCTCCAATTCATCGAGCATGCTGTCATCTTGATCGATGTCTCGCAATTCCATGGAATTCTCGTCGATCGATATGCACGAAGGTGCTTTGCTCGATGATCTTGGTGACGAGTCCAAATTGAGATTATTATTCTAGGGGAAAAATTCCTAAGTTTCTCAATGACGTCTTTAGAATTACGAGCAAACAAATTCCCAAATCTCAATTAAGGAGAGTTTTCCATTTCACTTGGCAGTCCGAATTTTATAAATTCTGGCCTTTTTTTGCTTTTACATAACTCACAGTTTTTAACGGAGTAAACTTTAAATACTTTTATCAATCTAAAGATGACAAATGTTACGTATAATTCGAACAATTGTGATAATAATACAAAGCTTGGCGAGCAAAAAATTGTTTATCAAGCACCGTAAATATAAGATTTTATATTAAGTAAAATATTATTAATTTTCTTCTTCTTTGATTATTATAATGTACGCACGTACATTTATATTTCAACGATTTATCTATCCCACTATATTAGTCGAGGCATAATTATTTAGGATACTGCAGTAGTATACTTGCGCGTAAAAATAATTGTGGATTATTTGACTAAAGTCGGTACAAGCACGCGTTCAACAAATAATACTTCGATTCCTGATTCGAATGACATTCTGGAATTTACGCCTCACATTCCAATATTCTAAACATTCATCATCGTGATATTTCTAATGCCAGAAATGGGCTAAATGCGTGAAAAATATAGAGCGTCAATCGCCTTTCTCAGTCCAATAAGATTGTAATTAACGTGCCACATGGGCAAATTGTCGGAGTTGAGTAATAGTTGAACGAGAAGTCAGATATTCTCGTCTAAAAAGTTAAAAAATAATGTGGCGTACCAGGGTTACGTTGTTAGCGTTGAGCATCTCCTTCTTGTCGAACGAGAGGGGGGAATGGGAGATGGGCTCCTCGGCCTTGACGGGTGTCGAGGTGACGATGGGGTCGAGGCTGCCGACGTGGGGGCTCTGCGTCCCGGGTGCGGTCGGCTTCGGTGAGACTGGGGGTGGCGTCGCGCTCGCCTTTACGGAGCGCGACCTCTTCGGGGGCAGTGCCGGGGGCAGACTGGAATCGTTCACAATCTCCCTTATCGTCGGGGCCATCGTGAACGCGTGGCTGAAACGAGTAGTCGTTACCCTCTCGCTCTCGCTTGAAATATCTCATCGCGCGATCCTCCCACCGGCTACTTGGACTATTTGGCTGCAGGTGGGCAAACGCTTGTGTCGATCGGCGAGGATCGAGGGAGTAATTATCGGTCGCTCCCAATCAGCTTCGCGATCGAGCCTTTTTAAGTGTACTTGACCGAGTGTCAATATGAGCCTGGGATTTTCGAGCTTTCTCTCGCTCTCACTTCCTTTCTGTTTGCCGAGATTTTTCGTCGACACTCGCGCGAGGTCAATGACATTCGATCGCAGGAGCAAAACCAAATTAAGAGCGCTCATAATTATTTGTCTTCAAAAAAAGCAACTAATTACGAGTGGTTGCAGTATTTACTTGGCAAATTGGCTGTTATGGGCAACGGTAAATTCATTATTCAATATCATGGCTAGATGATTGGGATTTTCTTGTTCGGTTATTTTCAATCAGCTGTCGATGAGGTCTCGTGCCAACAATTAATTTCCATCCAATTATATTCCACATAATCTCTTCTTCAAACGAATAAAAAGTAAAAGAAAGTCCATTGACGTCAAACTCGGATATTATTATCGTCTAACTAAGGTGCGAGATAACAATAAAGTAATTATTGGCATTAGACGACATCGTTGGTTGATATATAAAAGGCAGTCAATATCCAATTATTTATTTCCGAGGCAAATATTTAGGTGCTTTATGAACACATATGAAACGTACTTGGTATTTTACAAATAATCCAAAGCCCAAAAGTATATGCTAATTATGCTTAAAGGGAAGCTGAGTTCCCACGGAATTAGACTGATCGGGGAAAATTATTTATGAAAAAGCATCGGTCCATCTCCGGAGGCATTAAACTAGTTATTCAGCCACATCGACATCTCGAAAGCTTATCAATCACCCTTTCAAAACTTCAGCGGCCCATATCTCGAATCCAGCCTAATATTTAGAGTCAGAACACCGCGAATGGATATTATCGGAAAAATATGGGCGCACGGGGCTGCATTGCGAGTCGTGTCGCGTAAGCGGATAATCGTAAGGAGGAGGGAGGGATGAAGGGCAAGCTCACCTGGTGCCGTCGTGCAAGCTCGTAAGTGTGTGTGTCATGAAGGAGCAGGACTGCGTGGTGGTCAAGGCCATTTCGTGCTGCTGCCACTCGGACTGCATGGAATTGTAAGCGGCAACCGAATGTCTGGCACCGAGACCCGGGATGAAGTCGCTGTTAGTGTGCGAGCAGTTGCCGAACATCTCCATGTATGCCATTACTAGAAAATAAAAGAGAGCCGATGTTGCGTCTCCTTCGATCACAACCCTCTTTCCAAGCACACTTTCCTGCCCCTTCCAATCTCTTCACCATCCCACCCGCCTCTCTTCATTTATGCAGAGCGCAAAGGTGAGTCAAATGATAGAAAAGTAGAGTAAAATCAAAAAGCAAGCCTTGTTATCTGAGGTAAGAAGTTACATTACTAATTTAATTAATAATCGCATCACTCGATTATTAATACTTGCGTATTTGTGCTCCCGTCTCTCTCCTTCTATCTATCCATCCATCTCCCCGTATATATATATATGTATGTATAAATATGTGCGTATATTTATATGCCTGAATACCAATGAGGATACAATTTTTAAGGGATAGTTTTTATAAAAAAGCTGGTTTTTCGACAAATTTCGGCCGAACAATTTAGAAATTCTGCACGGAGTCTAAATTTTAATCGCAAACTGTTGCTCACTCGTAGACGTTACCGCGCACTCAATTAAACTATTACGATAATTAATCGATTTAATGCATCTAAATAAGTCCAATAACAAAAGCCTTGCCATCAGATGTGTTAAGTACGTAAGGTATCTTAGTAATTAATAATAATAACAACAACAACAACAACAACAACAACAATACGAATAATAATAATAACAATAATAATAATAATAATAATAATAATAATAATAATAATGACAATACGAATAACAATAATAATAACAATACGAATAATAAGAATAAGAATAATAATAATAAGAAGAAGAAGAAGAAGAATAAGAAGAAGAATGATTAAAATAATAATAATATTCCTTGCTATTCAAAAATAATATTCGTGATTTGTAATGGAAAACATTGAATGTGTATTTATGCTGTCAGATGCAAGCAAAAGGATTTGCATTCATTTGTCTCGTGTGATAATGAAATAAAAGATAGTATTCAAGAGTATGAACCAAGTATGAAAATTAATCGCAAGCATAACAATAATTATAAGATAAATATCTCAACTATCGTTCATGTTCCTTACACCTTGATACTTACAATTTCAAATTCCATTCTCTTAGACGACTTTTTGAATTTCAAAAGATGAGTGATTTTCATTTGAATAAGCTGGATCGATTTCGCTCTCATTCTAATCGAACGACTTGTTCGACGTCTATATGTACTACTACGTGCATGGTACTTGTAATTAATTCGAAACCCTTGATATTGCGAAGCGAAATTTGAATGATAATGTGTTAGGCCGTCCAATCAGAGAGAAATAACAAATTGATTTTCAGCGTGTGTAAAGTGAATGCTCGTGTACTTGTAAGACTTACCATTTCTGAAGTGCTAAGAAAAACCTTTTCAAATTGACCTCAGAAATTTCGTAAGAAATAATTTTGCAAAACGCTCTTCCATATACTCTCGCGTAAATAATCAATGTTAAAATGCACAGCCAATTGCAGTCCACAATTGGCGTGGAACCCAAGTAATTTTAACGCTCCAAGTGTCCTCTAATCTCCTTAGCAACGCACGCCTCTCCACATTAAAAGCTCAACATTCCCGATATTAATGAGACTGGTCCTCGAGAATGAAGGCGCAACGTAAAAATATCGCGGGCCACCCTCGGCCAGCCACAAAGGGAGCGAAAACAAAGGGCAGAGGAACAAAAGCACAAGGATACCCACTCACTGGAATAGGCGTGCAGCCTTAGGAAGAGCATCTCCGTGAGAGTCGTATTCGCCGTATTCGCCGTATTCGCGGTATTAGGTGCACAAGGGTATGCGCAAAAGGTGTTGGTGCGCGTCCCCGGAGCTTTTTCGCGGTACTGCGCCCGAAGAAGCGCGAAAAGAATACGCAACTCGCGCGCGACTGCACGAGAGAGAAAATAATAATTGGCCAGCCGCCCGTAAGGTCAACTCGATGATGAGATAATTGTTGGTTTCGCAATACGGCCGCGGCGTCTGCCGATGCGTTCCTCGCGCGGGGAAGCCACGAGTGAGTCACAAAGGTATTTGCTTGTTTTGTTTGGCTTTGTTATTCATATGTCGCGGCTCATTCGGCCGAGATGCCGAATTGACAAACAGAGCACCACGAAACTCGTATTCCCATGTTAAAACAATCCTCCCTCCTCTCCTTTATCATTACCAGATTCTTTATCATTAACATTTACAATTGCTCGTCGCTTGCAAAGCGCTAGAATGCAATGACTTTGGGATTTACTGATAATCGGTTGGGTAGTGGGCGTCATAGAATTCGTGGTGTCAAGCGTGGCTTTTTCACGAAAGAAATTCTTCTCCAATCGGTCGATCCATTCCATTTCAGATTACAATTGTCAATTCGGACATTTGACGAATGTCCGTATATTTTAGGCATTTGGCATTTTTATTTAAGGACATACTTAATTTACACGTTATCGCGTGGAATTGTTGCCGATGAAAATCTACACACCTAGATATTTCAATGTATAATTAAGTGGCCGTATGAGTTTGGTAATTGGAGATTACATGTATTGTTGCTGTTAAAAAATTTTTAATTAAGAACTTCGTATTACAGAAGCTTATAAAATGCTGGAAATTGCTGATATACTATTTTGAAATATATATATGGCTTTGTAAAAACTCAGTGTGTTACGCTTTTATGGTAAATAATCAACAAAATTTAACAATAATGTTCAAAAATTAAAAAAATTAAAGGCCTAACAAGGAAAAAGTAAATTTTTCTTACTAGCTTTTTCCCCCCACTAATTAAATGTCAGTTAAAGTAGCTAATTGTTAATAGTGTTACTTAAATCTTAATATTCATAATATTTGTTCATAAAACATATTTTCTCAAATTAGTCAATACTTTGCCTTTTGCGTTGTCGAAAAGTATTTGTAATACTACAAGGTAAACTGGAAATAATAATAGTAAATGAATTTGCGTTCCTTAATAATAGTATGAACGCTCACAAACGACATTATCATCAAAATGATAGACCGTTTTCAAAAGAAAATATTTTGTATGTACAATTCATATTGCATATCATTTTAAAAATTAGCAAAAAATGTAAAGTGCCAGAACACAAAAGAGATAATGCATCTCACTACGAAAAAATGCTCGTCGGATTCAGCAATTTATAAAGCGATGAGGTAACTGTATATATACACACACACACATATATACGTACGTAAGTACGTACGTACATGCATGCATACGTAAACGCATACATTTGTGTGCATATACTTAGGTATACGCGCATCTATATAAACGCGCGCGCGTATAAGCTACATATAATGTGAGTGTTAATAAAAAATCAAAAGTCAAGCTAAGTATGCTGTATATGAAGATTGCGAAGGTAAAATTTTAAAAATATGATAACCAACAGCAAACATGCTATAAAAAGCTCGAACAATGTAAACAAAAAGTTTATGAAAAAAGTGAAATTATATATACGAATGTATATGTATACGCACACGTGCACATACGTAAGCACGTATATCTCCGTGTACGCGTGTGTGCGCGCATACAATTGGGCGTGCGTGAGTGCTCGCGCGTGTGTGTGCACGCGTGCGACATATACATTTATTGTCGGAATGCAACTTAGCGTGTGGGTATTTGCCAAGGTTTGTAGAATTTGTGTGGGCGAAATCCCACTTACCAGAATATGCCACAGATTGGAACACTGGAGGACAACAAAACATTGCATCAGTTTCAACATCATATAGCATACGGAATAGGGGAAATAATAACATTTTTTTTTATTATCATTAATGCCTCGCGATCTAATTCGCTACGTCCCGATGAGAGATAAAATCTCAAGCGAAAAAGTGCATTCCACTTTAACGCCTCTTGTAAAAATCTCCGTCTGCTTGTAAAAAGAATGTTATTATTGAATTTCAAGAGTCATGCTTCATTGTAAAATTTCACTTGGTATATTTAATTCTCGATGACTCTTTGTTACAAATGATAAAGTAGTGCTTCAGAATCGCAAATATTATTTTACAAATTGACACCACGGATATTATCAATTATCTTCTCGCGCGATCGAAGCACACGTCAATTCGCTCATTCTCGTCTTTTACTCGCGCACAAGATAAGCGCAGATTGACTTGCGCGTGTACTTTTAACGCTCGCTAATAAATTTGGTTAAATTGCTCGACGAATGGGATGCATAGCGAATCGCTAAAGAATGCGATAATTGACATTACCCGTTTCAATTACCCGTTTCAACAGCAGCCGCTCGAACGAAATTGAATTTGAATTGCTGGACAACGCGGCATAACGTATTTACGCAAGTATATTCACGAGCACAATTGAAGTGATCCAAATGGACCGTCTGTCATTAGAGTAGCGGCTCTCAGCACTCGACCTTCAATCGACCCGCACCGACATCTTAAAATTCGCCAATCACGCTCAACACTAATAAACATCGCGCCCGATGGCGGCGAGAATCTCACACGTACAAGAGCACAAGTGAGCATATCGGACACGAACACTTGGAAGGATCAGCTAGTTATATATCTAGCTAGCTATTGGGTCCCGTCGCGCATTAATCATGGCCCAACTCATCACCCAAGCAATTAATAAACGCGTGATGGCGCGAAAGGGGCGAGGTGAAAGCCTCGGTGGTGGGCTGCCGAAAGAAATGACGGAGACGAGGTGCGCGGGGGCAGATGATCAGAGAGGGAGGTTCGAACTTACTGTGTCTCTTCTTCATCGGCAGTGGTGGGGGCCTGTTGTTGTCAATGGGACTGTTGCCGTTGCTCGCGTGCAAGCTGCACGTCGACAAATGCTCGTTCTCCGGAACATTGTCGTACTGCGAGTGGAGCCTCTCTTTCCGACGCTTCGAGCGTTTTTCCGGCAGCGCTGGTGGCACGCCGTTGGCATCCGAGTTGGCCAGGGCCTCCATCTCCTATTGGACACACAATTCCCATTAGAGAGAACATTCATCCTTTTTTGCAATTGTGCAAATATGGTTCATTATTTATTAAAGAATAGCTAGTAATGGCTCGATCTAGAATACTAGTATATAATGGCTTACGTTAATTGTGATAATTGGAATTAAGCTTTGGCGGCAGACAATCGCCTCTACAACTTCCATATATATAAAAGTGTATTTTATTTCGAGAATATTGCTTTGAAAATGTTACAATTACATGTGTGTATTGCCGGCAGGGAAAAAACCAAGCAAATTTTATGAAAAGTTCGCGGCCTCGTTGATGAATATATTTGATATTAAAATTCAAACCCTTTAGATGTAATTCGCCACCTATAATAAAATATCATCGACGATGGCAAACATTGGCTATTATATAGAATATAGCTGTTCAATAGCAAAGTTCACCGCATGCCAAACATTTCGTCGCTAATCTTTAAAAATTGTCCCCTTAACGGCCACCCTCCCATTATTTATTTAACCCTCCCATTGATTGTGCGTTACATTGGCATCGTGCAATTGTCCTGCAATCTAATGATGATGGGATGTTGCGCGATAGGAGATTGATCACGAGAATCGATATGGCATGGCTAAAATTCCAAGGGGTGTTAAATAAAGATGGATCAACAAAGAGTGAGAAGCCGAGTCTGCTTCGTCCGAGGCGAATAAAACTCCCCGAGTGCCACTTTGATAATGCAGGTGGAAAGAGTTTGTTGCTCGAATGCTCGGATATAATGTATCTTAAGCTTGGGGGGAAGTGGCCTTGCTACAAAGATCGAACAAGTGAATTGGAATAAGCAGCCAAGTGGGCGCACACTTGGTCACAAAATACATCCAACTTCATCTCTTTAATGCTCCATTTAATGAAAGTCGAGAGCCAGAGCCGGATAGTGGAAAGCCAGGGGGGGGGGTAGAAAAACACCAAGTGTGGCCGGAGAAGAAAGAAAGCCGAAGAAAGAAGCGAGAGTTGTTTGGGGGTTGTTACCAGTTTTTCCATGAATGAGGCCTCGGGGCCGAGGTTGCTCGTGCTGTGGACGCTCCTGGAGCTGGTCATGGTGGTGGTGGTGGTGGACTTGTGGCTGACCATGGATCCGTTGCTGTTGGCCTCGCTGGAGGAGAGCCTCTGCTGGGAGTACGACTGGACGCTCTGGGAGTTGTAGCTGTGGCTGCTCTGCTGGGAGAGCCGCTTGGAGACGAGGTTGGCCGTGGTGGCCGCGCTGTAGCTCTGGGAGGAGGAGCGCTGGGAGTGCATCGAGAGGAAGCCCGACTCCTGGGTTTGGGTCGAGAGTCGCTCCATTTTGGCCTCGATGCCTGCTGAGGAGGAAGTCAAGCGTGAGTTGTTGGGGGGGCGGGCGGCTCGCGAATTGTTGGGGGCGGGATTCCGACGGGGGCCGGTTGTTAATGGGGCCAAGTCCCGAGTATTTAAAGAGCCGAGTCGCTGCTCTGGGGCTTTATTGCGCAAGTGGAAATTGTTTTTTTTGACGAGTAGGATGGCTGGGCGTCGCGCATCTCCCTGACTTTTCACAATTTCGCTGCTATAATTGTCTCGGCTGCGGCTTTATTTGTTTGTGGGGAATGAAGGCAGGAGGCGTGAAGATTTTTTTTTAGAGTTTGCGGGGCGCGTGATTGATCGAGCTTAGCACATTAGCGGCTTTGAAAATTGTTTCCACTTTCATTTTATTATCGCTCGTCGACAAGTTTCTAAGCGCGACTGCAGATTCATTCATCTCTTTGCCACTTTTTACCATTGACAAGTTGGTTAATTTTCTTAAATTTCTGATGAAGAATTTTCTTAAATTTCCGATGAAGAATCTTCTTAAAAACGAAATCGACTGAAAGTAAGTGAAAACTAGGCACCGAACCACTTTAACTGGACGCGATATTAATAAAATTGCCTTTCATCGAGAGTATGCAACGAATCAACCAATTATCGATGTATTTATGTATATATAACAGTTTATATTATTCTCTGTCCTTATGAATTCTTGTGCCATTGAAAATATGCCTTTTATCTTTGTAATGAAATAATATTGTAATACATATGACCATTATTGCATCGAATAATATAGGGAAATATCTACGCTATTTATAAAATACCATTAAATAAAACACATTGTGGTTCTTCCCGCCCTCGGCTCACTACTATTTCAAATAACCAAGCCAAAGGTTATATAATAATATCGTAAAATGTCATTTAAAAACAGAAATTATAATTCAAAAAAATTGGAATCTTTTGCAAAGAGCAATGAGTGGGTCATTGCTTGGATAAGAACATTTATTGCACTTACAAGTTTTCTTATAATATTTTCGAAAATTAAGCGCATTTTTAGTTTTAATTCGACGCCCATCCCCATAAAATTGCGAAAATCTAATAAATACGAATTGTACGTTATATTTGACACATATATATATTTTTTTTTTTTAAATTTTAGTTTACTTGAATACAGTAATTACTTAATATTCTTTTCTGTCGGTATACATTGCGAATAATTTCATTGCTAATCGATTAAGTAATAGAAGATTATCAAATTTACCGGTTAATTTACAATTATTTTTAGTTCAAGCGTGTCTTAAAATATACATTTATAAATAAGCTGAAAAGTTCGAAAAAAAATGCTTTCTAAATAAAATTTGTTGCGGGAAAGTCGCATGCATAGATTAAATTAATGGCAAATACGCGTGTATAGTTATTAAGTTTTAAGTTGATAATGACAAAAAGAATACATTCCAGAAATTATAAATATTAATTTTTATAAAGAAGATATTCTTTTGCGAAAATTTGAATGAGAAATGTCAGTTTCAAGAAATACTTGTATTATATAAATGCAAATAGCTGTAATATATATTTACAAAATAAATACCTCTTTAATATAAATTAGCACAAAAGTTTTACATTAAAAACGAACTTTACGATCAAGTAAACTTATAAAATTAGATGCCGAGAGACATGTACTTTTAAATTTACTACAAACTAGAATTAAAAACTTGGATTAAAGATGATTCTAGAATTAGTTGACATTTACGAAAGCATATTTATATATACATATATTATTGAAATATACTTATATATATATATATATATATATGTATTGAAATCTAAGAAAACAGAATTGGAGCGTTCGTCCACTTTTGAAAGAGACGATACAATCAAATATGATGTTTTACGCTAAAAATTATTACAAATCCTACTTTTATCATTCTTTTGAATTATATCCATATTAATGCTTATGCGTGTGTGTGTGTATATATATATATATATATATATATATATATATATATATATATATAAATGCATAGATGAAAAGTTTCATAATTGCATATTAATTTTATGGTTCTTGAGTACGGAATTAAGATTAATGCTGTCCATATAATCGGATTGAAATATTAATTTCCATATGAATTACTATGCGCAACGCCGTACCTCACGATCCGCGAATAATATTCACTAAATGCCATAATTTGAATAAGATTCTCAGCATCTGTTTCAGCACACGCTATTATATATGAGGTAACATACTTTACAAATTAAGAGCAAGATCAAAGCCGCATCCGACACTCTTAGCTTTCGACTTAATAATAGATAGAGAAGCAAGCTATACAGCAAAATTAAATAAGCCGAAGTACATGGTAATAGCACTTGTGCTGTCTCGCATGTGCAAATAAATCGTTATGGAAGATGCGGCGCCTCCGATGTCGCCGCAAGGCTTTCAATTCGCCATTAATCACCCACCGACCTAAGCTTTAATCGCCAATTAAGCAACTCGGCTCACTCCCGCTCATATCGGAGCTTCCAGAGCAACGG
>JAPYYT010001865.1:0-18325 GCA_030522565.1 Ceratosolen corneri
ATATATTAAAATATTTATTAGCTTGCAAAGTAGTACTTGTAGGCTGATACGCTCAATAACAGCAATTTGCTAAAGATAGAATTTTCTACATTGGTTATTAAACTTGGTGCTAAAATATTTTTAGCCTGATTGCCTAATTATGTTTCAAAAAATTATACGATCATTTCTAAATAAGATTGATTTTTATTATTTTTTGACAAAATCATTATGTTCGTGTTTTCTTATTTTAATACTCATTTTATTCCTAAATTCTACTTTTCCTTTTAAATTATTGCAATCCAATTGAGCTTCTATTTTCACTGACCACACAGAATACAGCCAAAGTTTACAGGATTCTGAATAAGCATTCGCAAATATTCCTAACTGAACTGATTCATGAATTTCAATTCCATCAAAAGACAGAACAAAATAATTAATTTCTTTTTTTAATTTTGATTGCAGACTATATAATTTCAAGATAATGTGGTTACGAAGTGAACATTTAAGCCGAAGGCTTAGAGGGAGATTGGCTACTGCTATTGTTGCTACAACTAAAGGCACAGGTCGGCGAGTCCAAGCTGGTGCTGTTCGTAAATCTCCAGCTATCAATAATAGTAGTCAACGTGTACATACTACAAGCAAATGTGGAAGATTATCACGTTGGAGACGCCGGTCACCAAATCTTTTAAAAGAAGTGCGAAAAATTAATTAATTAATTATTTAATTGAATGTTTTTCTAAGTTAACATTTTATTGCTTTATATAGGCATGTAAGGAAAATGTACTAAATTTCTCAAAATCTACGCCGATTAGAAGGGAGAGTGGTCCTCGTCGAAGAAAGTGTATTAAACGCTCAATGGTTACATCTACTCCACTTAATCATGCTTTGCCCAAGGATAAAATAATTGTAAGCCAATATACCATCTCTTATTTAATGTAAAAAGAATTGAAATCAGTACACAAATATCATATTTTAATTGATAAACTATTTACAGCCTCCAAAAACCATCAAGATTACAAAGGTATCTGAAGAATCTAAAGAGAATTGGGATTTAGATGCGATTCCTCTTTATTCTCCACAATTGGAAATTGCAGAGGCTGTCTGTTCTTCAATGCCAACAGAAAGTTTTAATATAAATGAATCGTCGGTAAATTCAATTACCGAACTAATGCCTCCTCCAGAAGCTGTACAGCCAGAATTCTCGTGTCTACTGGATGAAGAAGGAAACAGAACATCTGGTATATATTGTACTTTTTATAAATTATTACCATATAATACTCACAATTAAGATTGTGAATTGAGTATTAAATTATAATTTTTTCATTTCATTAAAGATTAAAATAAATATGTATAGCTGCGTAACCCTAAATTTTTTATAAAAAATTTGCATCATTTAAAAAGCATAGTTTTAAGCTATTTCTGAATTGTGACAAATTACTTTTTATATTTAGATTTTCATGTGTTTATAATTTTAAATTAATTTTACATCTCAGTTTCACCTATTTTAGACTTACTTTCCCTACACTATTCAGCAATTTGCACGCCAACAAGTCAGTCTAATGAGTATTATAGTCTTATGCACTCAACTTCAATTTATAATAATCGCCTAACGTACTCTGCAGAAAGATTTTTTCCAAGTACAAAATATTCGTTTACCAATAATAATGAAAATAACAGTGATTTATCAAATCATCAGTATATAGATCTCGAAAATGATTCTTCAAAATGTGAATCTACCCTTTCATATGTTTCTGCAAAATATAATTTAACGGATTTAAATATAACGAATTCGGATCATTCCCCTGATACAAACGGAAATATTGATGCAAAGTACGATTCTGATGATATCAGCAGTGAATATCAAGATGTTAAATATATGGAAGTTAGTAGCGAAGAAATTGTCGAGAGCTGTGATGTTGATACTATGGTAGCAAACGTACAGGATGATCGCGATTCTTTCGATCCATACGTATTCATTAAACATTTACCACCATTAACTGCAGCGATGAGAGCAAGATGTCCAGCTCTTCCTTTAAAAACCAGAAGCAGTCCAGAATTTAGTTTGGTACTAGATCTGGTGAGTTATTAGTACCTTTACTTAAATCTTTCTGTTAATAAGCACATTCAACACTACAATTGAATTGCAAATAATACATTTGTATAAAAACAATAATTTCATCGAACATTTTATCGACTTTTTTGTGTAAAACGATGTGTATTGTTAATTAATTAGAAATAGTTATTTATGTTTCTTTGGTAATAAAACATTATTTGGATTTTAGGATGAAACATTAGTACATTGCAGTTTACAAGAGCTATCGGATGCATCATTTCGTTTCCCAGTTGTTTTTCAAAATGTAACATACACTGTATTCGTAAGAACTAGACCATTTTTTCGAGAATTTTTGGAACATGTTTCGTCATTGTACGAAGTTATACTATTTACAGCAAGTAAGCGTGTTTATGCAAATAAATTAATGAATTTATTAGACCCGACTAGAAAATTAATTAAATATCGACTATTTCGAGAACATTGTGTCTGCGTAAATGGAAATTACATTAAAGATTTGTCGATCCTGGGAAGAGATTTATCTAAAACTGTGATTATTGATAATAGCCCACAAGCATTTGGATACCAGGTAATGATTGAATAAATCATAATAATACGCGTTTAAGAAAAATAATTACGAAGAAATATATTTACAGCTGGAAAATGGTATACCAATAGAAAGTTGGTTTGCAGATCGTACGGACAGTGAATTGATGAAACTGGTACCATTTTTAGAAAATCTTGTACATTGGGTAAGTAAAAAATACAATCGAAATTAGATTGAAAATTCCTATGTAAAATTAAAACACTACTTTTTTAAGGGCGGAGACGTACGACCACGAATAAGGGAACAATTTCGGCTTTTCAGTTTTTTGCCACCAGATTAAGTTTAAGATACTAAAGTAAATTTATAGATCATGTCAGAGGCGAAATATTTTTTACTTTGATTATGGCTTATAATATTTCAATTTATTATATAAAATATATAAAAGTACAGATAGTACTGTTGCAAGCACGTATTATACTTTATGTATAATTAGTGCTAATGTTTTACACTCGCTGTGGAACATGAAAGGTAAATATTTAATGTCAAAATAAACCCAAAGGGTATAAAAGTACATATAACATATATAACACGCGCTTGCGCGTACACAATTATGCACACTGTATAAATCATTATGCTGTATGTAAAGCCAAGTATCGGAATTTTTAAAGTTTTTTATAAAGCTTTTAAACTTGACGAACATCTTTTAATATAACGATTACACTATGCTTTACTTACATAACTGTTTATAAAATATTGATTTATTCTTTTTTTTTTTTTTACGGATTTTACATTAAGAAATTTAGCCTTGAAAATAAATTTTTAATTAACTTAGACTTAAGTTTAATTTATACAATTTTTATACGTGTACTAATTTTAAAAGTTAATTTTTTTCGACAAATCGCAAATTTTGTATTTTTTCAAGACTAATGAATCATTATTGAAATTATTTTTTACAGTTTTACGTTTAACATTCTCATTAAATATTCATTGTTATAATTATGTACATATAAAACCACGCCTTTCCGGTTTAAGAGGCATTTATATTTTTTTTACGTTATGTAGTTATTATGAAATTGTATTAATTAATAGTTTGATATCATGTTGTACCTTTATGGTAAATAATGTATTTGAAAACTAGCTTAGTATCAAATGAGTATTGCCAGCAAACGTTGACATGACAATTTAGATCATGGCACGCACCGATACTACTTTGGTACAAATATATCTACTCCCGTTAACAACACAGTCTAATATTAAATTCTGCTTCCTTTATATATCTGAATATTCAAAATGATCTCAACTTTTTACGTCATATATAAATATTTGCTTTAACTGCCTTATTCATTTTAATCCTTATACTAAACGATAAAAATCTAATTTTGTTATTATGAAACGAGTGAAAATCTATAATTAAATTATGTTGATGTAAGAATAAACTATTAAATACATTGTTATGAATAAACCGTAGTAGCTTTAGAGAAAAATACCGCTACCTACAGTACATGTTATTATTATTGTTGTTGTTGTTGTTGTTGTTGTTGTTGTTATATTGTTTACTTAATAATTGAAAAAAAGTAAATCGTGTATAAGTTTTATTTATAATGTTGTTTAATATTTAAAATAATGTTATTCCTTTTTTTCATTTAATATCCAAAACTTTGTAAAGCTCAATGTATCCAATGATTTATGTAAAAATTTAAAACTACGTCTAGATGAATTAATCATATACGTAAACTTTTCTATAAAAAAAAAAAAAAAACAAACATCCCACTAAATTTATAACTCAAAGATTTTTATTTATTTTGAATGTTTATCCATAAGATCATTTATTTCATGGCAATAAATAAAAACATCTTCGCAGTAATAGTTAATTTTTCCTAAAAATTTTTTTTAATGAGCCCTTTTTAACATAATGCAAATTGAATCACAATTCGTAAAAAGATTGATATGCTAAATAAACAATAGCTGCACTAAGATTTCCGATGATTTGATCATATACCTATATTACTGTGGCTTATATAATAAAATACTATTGTACTTAGTATGATTTAGGTGTTGTTTATTTGGATATACAAAGGAAAGTATTTATAGACTATGTTGTTAACGCAAGTTTCTGTTGCATATCACAAAACTGTTTGTATCCTTGTATCCTTAGTAGTATCGACGAAGTATTGGCCTGAACAGTATAATTTAAAAATATCCCTTTCAGAATTTGTCGCCTATCGCATGACATTATAAAATTTATTACTACATACTAAGAAATGGAATGAGAAGAAGAGCCTCTGTATTTAATTTTCCGTTTAATATTATGTCATATTTTCTATATAAGTTCCTTGTATTTTACGGCCATTTCTTAATTTAAGTTCTTGTATACAACTTAAAAAACTGTTTATCATTAATCATCGACAAATAGTCTTTGTAGATATGCACAAGTTTTTTTTCATATTTTATTTATTCACTTATAAATATGATTCAAGCGAGCTTGATAAGAGAAAAAGAATACGAGTCAGTTGATTTGTTCTTAATACTGTAACTTCCAGTTGCTGTTGAAATTCCTACGTTTGTTAGTCTCCCATTGAGCACACTAGCACGCTAATGGCGAAAAGAGGAGTTTAAAATGTTTAAAGAGTTAGACTATTTTGAAAAATGTCATCATTTTCAAGCTTAAAATTTATCTTAAGGCATGAAAGATAATCAATAAGATATTGCCAAATATCGTTAAAGAGCGTAAATGCTAAAAGTATTTAAATTCCTTAAATTTAAATTAACGTTTTTCTCTATGTTTAAAGTTTTAAATTCAGCGTGATCAAGATTTGAATACTTTTTAGTGAATTAATGTATGTTTTTTTATCTTTAATATCGAAGTTTCCATTGATATTAATTGATTTTAGATTTAATTGTCTTTTTTTTCACGAATCAGCATTTTATACGCGATTTTTAATATCTAATAATAATTTAATAATAAAGAATTTTATTTGTAAAAAATAAATATTGTAAATATTGAATATTGATTTTTATTGAAATATTAATAATGCATTTTTTGTTTGGTCCTAAAATTGACGGGTAATAAAATGTATCATAATTATTTCGATATTAAATTAAAACTTTTTGATTCTAAAATTTTTTGGATTTTTTGTATACGAACTTTTTTGAACTTTAAAATGGTCTAATTTTTTAAATGTAGAAAAATAACATTATAATAAAAGATATATGCCTTAAGTACAAAAAATAAGATTTAGAAATCTAATATGTAATAATATATTATATAGTTATTACGATCAAAATCAAGTTTTTAACACATAAATCAATTGCGCTTCTATACTTCATATTTTTATTGTGATACATATTCTAACAAATCGTGTAACATATGTCTACAATTTATCGATCCTTCGAATCAAAGAATTACGAATATTATATATTGAAGTGTTTTTGTATCGGAGAATATGTATCAAAATTAGAGCTTAGATGACCAAGTGTTAAGCGTTATGTAATTGAAATTGGAAAAGAAATATATTGCACAATTTTTAGTTTATTACTTCTGTGTATAATTTTGAATATTATTTTATTTATATAAACATTTTTATAACTTTAAATATACAAATCACTCGATCATCTATAGTTTTAAGTTGACAATTTTTTTTTTTTTTTAATTTAAGAAAAGAACTATCCCGAGATGATTATCAAAAATTTACATGTTATACGCAAAATTATTTCGTAATAATAAAACGAACAAATGTCGAAGATACTTCTTTTATAATTATTATGATAGTGATCTCATTTATAATACAGATAGTAAAGCAGATAGTAAGTTTTTATAAAAACTAGAAAAAAGACTATTGTGTCATTTAAGCATTACATCTGTTGATGGATTTAAAATACATATTAATATATGAATAAAGGAAATGAAAGGTTGTAAAAATAATTTTTATGACTTAATTAGACCAAGTTCGTACTAACAACTTAATGTATTTCGATACATAAAAGATAAACTTACACGTAAGACTTGTGTATTATATATCCCATTTATTGGACTAGTCGATTTTTATTTTCGTAAATAAAAGTTATCTTAAGCGTTTAGAAATTTTATAATCATTCTTTTTCACTTTGTTTTAACTTTTTTTTTTTTTTCTCGAAAATGAAGTAGTCGCTCTTTAATTCGTCTATTCGTTATTGCCAATGGTAACATTTATAAAATTTTATACCTAAAAAGGTTTATTGTAATTATTAAAAAAATATATTGTAATAATGATAAATAATATTAAATAGTAATAATATCAAGGCATAAGCTATAACGTAAATAATAATTTATTCTCACAAAAAGATTATTAATTTTAGATAAATTAAATATGATTGAAAAAGAGCTAATCAAAATTTACTATTAAAATTCAAGAGAATACAACCCAACCTAGACTGGGTGCTAGTGTGCATTAATTTAGATGGCGTTTAATAGTTTAAGCATTTATATAGCTTGTTATAACTGCGCAATAATATTATAAAGTAGCTTCCACACCCGTATGTCAATTGTATCCCTGTGAATCATTAAGCAACCAAGAGATGAAAAATAAAGTGAATCGATAAACGATTTTATAGCAATCTAATTAACAAATTTTTAAAAACTGCTTTTCTAATGGCGCACAGTACAATAACTTTGAAAAATATGGAGTATCAGTTCACCATAGAAATGAGGTGTAAAAATAAAAATGGAAAATATAATTATAATTATATTTATATTAGTTATGCAACATGTATATTTAAGATTTGAAATAAGAACATTTATACGCGTTTAAATATTTTTCACCCCATTTCGAGCGTATTAAATATGTTGTTTTGCAGCCCCTATAAAATGTGATTATTTCAAATTTCTTCCACACTTTATAAATAAATATTTAAAAAAAAACAGAATACGCTAAAGTTTCTTACATGCCCAATAAAATACTGTTTCCTTCTGCTGGAGATAAGAAGTAAGTAATGAGAATTAAGCATGAATATAACAGGATGTACTTAGGAAGAGGATTTATCTATTTCAATTTTAACCATATTAGAGAAAGAAACTATTGGTTTTATTAATTAATGAAAAAAAAAAAACAATTTTTGCTATTTGAATTAGTTGCAATTATTTAAGTGCATTGTCAATTATAAATATTTCAGAATATATTAAAAATTGATATTTATACAAAAATATACACTTGTATGTACAAATTAACTTCAAAATTGTACAGCATATAATGTAGACACCCGACGATCCTTAATTGCATAACATGATCTAATTCTAGTTATATTCATTATGTGAAAACAGGTACTTGGTTAAAGCGTTGAAAACTTTTAAAGTTTATATCCTTTTGACACTTTTATCTTTAAATCATGATTTCTAAAAATTTCTATGTAATCGTCATACATTCCAAAAAAAAAATTCACCACATTACATAATTCTCGCCTCTAACTTATTTTTTGTTCACTAGGCTACTTGATCCCTAAAGGAAGAGGTGAAAAAAGGCTGAAACACGTTATTCCTATGTGAACCATTATATATTATAAACAATACATAAAGTAGTTAACAAGATGTTCAAATTACATAATTTTGCACTTATAATTCTTAATTTATATGTATTTTCTACAAAATACTAAATTTTCATAGTTAACTGTTCGAAGTTCAGGTAAATTATTCTCCTTTTTTTAAATATTAAAGTAGAGTAGAATTGATTTACTTTGATTTGTTCATATTACAACACACTACACATGTTATCAAAAGAATAATTTCTTGTGTTAACATTGGCAAAACAAAAAAATTTGATTTCATCCATGTCAGTGTAGTACACTTTTGTATGCCTAAAATTCGAACAGATAACCCATTTCTATGGTTCGCTATGTTCAAAATACCTATTCTCGATTCTTTTGCAGTATTCGATGAGATTTGGATATTTGTTGATAAGTCGAGCCATTTCATTTTTTGTTGGTAGGTTTATTGTCAATATACTGAATAAATGTCCAAATACCAAAGCATCTAGTTCACTAGGCCTGTTGTAATAATACAAATTAATTATTGCAATTATAATAAAGATTATAATTATAATAACTGTACAGTATACTTTACAAGCATTAAAAAATTAGTTTTGGAATGGGGAGAGGTAAAAAATTGCCCTGCTTTAATCACAATTCGAAAGCTTTCATAATAGATTCTTCTGATGAAATTTCTATTAATTCAAAGCTTTCAGCCCTAAGACTTGATGCGGAATTAAAGTAATTTTCTTTAATTGAATGAGAGTGTTCTACAAGATTGGGATATTTGAGAATTATTGTAGCCAATTCTTGCATAGACGAAGGAATATTGGATCTTGTCAAAGCGTTAACATGGGAAAATACTAATGCATCTAATTCATTTGGTCTTAAAATAAAATCAATATCTATAAATATTTTATATAACATTATAAAAGATGAAAAATAATATCTTACTTATCGCCAAAAAAGTACTTATTTTGTGATAACAATATACTGAGCGCATTGCAACATTTAATCACTTCTTTAAAAACTTCTGTCGATTTTGTAGCCCATGGAAAAATACTCAAATTTTTTATAACTTGATTTCGTTTTCGCCAGTTCATATAAAGATTTAAAGGCCATGGATACGCCATACCGTATCTCGATTTTGTAAGATTATTGTATGTATCCTCATCACACCAACACATATATAACTCGGCGCAATACAAAACTGTGTTGACTAACGATATATGTGCTTTTAAATTAGCTTTTTCATTATATGATAAATTTTGAGAAAGCCCTCTGCCTTTATTATTTATAAATGTAACTATATTATCAAAATCTGATATGACATATACCCCACACTTGATAAAAGGAATTTTTCCAGAGGGAGACATATATTCAGCATTCGATCGAGACTCGACAGTATATTCTAAGTTGCACATTTTTAAATAGGCTTGAACAGCTAAACAATTGGCATTATCGGGCAATAAAACTTGATCCACATCGAACTGTTGATATAAAGTAATCGACTGAGGCCATATTTCTTGCGCTAAAAATAATGAGAAAAATATTGATATTTTCGATACTTATATTTAGGTTAAGTAAACCGAAAGATTGATGTATATTCTTATAATTGTTTGAAAATGATTTCTTCTCAAATTCACCTTCCATGGCATTCAATACATAGTCCAACAACATTTATTCTAATAATAAATAAATTTTAGATAAAAGTATACAGCTTAATGTGACTTCAATAGAGTAATAGATTAAATATAAATTAAATTTGCATGGTTTGTGTACTTATTTTATACAACTATGTAATACATATACACGGCATTCGTAGCTGAACTTAAATAATTAAAGAGATTGGCTTTTTTGAAAAATTTTATTGGAGTTTGTTACAAATGTACATAAGCAATAAATAATAACTTACGATGAATATCTACATATTTTTCACCACAAACGTTTACAAAATCTCGAATATTTTTAATTGGATCTTCCTAAAATTTATAAACGTCTTGGTATTAATCATCAAATGAAATTACACTACATTTTATTTTCATATAAAAGGATAAAAAGCATATGTTACATCTGTTAATCCTTTTAAACTTGCATAAACAGAATTAAGTATTCGTGTTTGTAAAGGTATTTGCTGATCTCCTATAAGTTGAGACTCTTGAAAAATATAGGAATCAGAGTTAAACATAATTATTTTTAAATATACAATAATAATTTAACGAATCTACGTCTAAAATGAAGTTATATATGTATATATATATTTATTAAATCATGTATTTAAAATTAAAATTTATGAAATGAATATATACGCATTACGTGTCATTTTTTCTTTTGTCCAAAATAAAAAATAAATGAACTTGAAAAATAAAACTTATGATAAAATTAAAATCGAAAATCACAATGTACATTCATAAATACACCCGTTAATATTATATATTTATTGAAATAAAATAATTACATGACATATTTCGACTGTTATTTCAATAAAGAATATGTAATTTTGCCAAATTCAGCTTTTAATTTAGAATTTTTAATGAATTCTAGTCAAATTTAATACAAAAAAAATAATAAAATAAGTGTATTGTGAAGCATTGTATCCGGCGTAAGTATAATTAAAATTATAATTGCTTAATTAATGGTTCGAATTAAATAATAGACGTCAAATAATATTTATTAAATTTGTGAAATTTCATTCCAAATAAACATAAATGAATATTGAAATGACAAGTTCGTACGTAATCATAAAACTGGCGCGACATCGAAAATAAAATGGCACACACGAACCAACCAGAACACATATTTCGTTGCTGCCAAGAGAATGTGACATTGGATTTGATGCTTTGCGAACACCATCTGGATATTTTCTCTTAAGCTCCCTAAGATGTCGAAGAGAGGTAAGGTTTTGTAAAATTCTTTAAAAATCCATTTTAATCGACTGGAACCCCGTTCAAAATATCTTTACGGGAAATAATTTTAAAAATTATAAATATTATTCGACATATTAGTTCAAAAAGTTTTTGTTAAAGTGCTCATTTTTCCAAAAAAAAAAATGATTTACCAAACAGAAGATGATGGTTGTCTTCTATTGTTGATGATTGTATTGAGCGTCATGTTTTTTCTTTTAAGGACGTGGTGGTTCAGCGGGAGCCAAATTCAGGATATCATTAGGTTTACCTGTTGGAGCTGTTATTAATTGTGCCGATAATACTGGTAAGTTAGTAAATAGTTATTTTAATGATGTGGGTACGTCTAACCTAAAAAAGTAACACATGGTTGAAAACAATATTAATAAAGTATTATAGAGTAGAAAAAATTTTTTTTTTATTGTAAGATGTGCTAGTTCATGAATTACGAATTATACTTGGAAAATATTTATATTAGGCTACATTTTTTAATATGTCATTAACAATCGTTTTATATTATGTTTGTATAATATTTCAAGTTAACGAAGTTACTTTTGGTATTTAAATTGTATTTTACATCCCGTCATATTATTTATAAATAAATAACAAGATCACTTATATAATTACTTAATTAACAATTATTGAGAATGGATGAAATCGAATTCATTAAGCTAAATATATACGTGAATAGAAAGAGGTGATAATTTTGTACAATTCTTTTATAATTTTTATATTCGTCTGTATTCAAAATAAATTTTTTTAAATTAAAAATTAAATTGATAAATGATCCAGTACATCTGTATAATGTATAAAATTAAGAGGAAGTTCTTAAATAGTTCGTCAAAAATTGTAGTATAACAATATTCAAATTTATTCAAGTATTTTATATTCATCTATTCTATATTATATATTAATTAATATTTAATTAATTTTAATAAGTTATACGTATTGATTTATTAAATTGTCTTTTTTAATGGAGTAAAATATAAAATGTAAAATATGCCAAGAACATTTAGAGATATTTGTGTATAAATTTAGATTTTTTACAAATGTAAATTTTTGGACAATGGTTTTTCTGTGATTGTGTAAAGAGAAAAATATAACAACAGTATATTTTTGTAATATTCCAATATATCTTTACATTATGGAATAGTTTTTGTATTCACCAATTTACACAGTATGCTAATTCATATGATAGATATTTTAATACTTAAACAGCTTTATAATGCATAAACTTTGAATAAATTTTTTGTTGGAAATAAAAATATGTTAAGGAGGAGTTTTTTTTATAATCTGTTCAAATTAAATAATGTATTAGTTATACTTCATTGAATTAATGATAAAAATTAATATGATCCGTTTTACAGGTGCGAAGAATTTATATGTTATTGCAGTTCAAGGAATTAAAGGTCGTCTAAACCGACTTCCTGCAGCTGGTTCAGGTGATATGATAGTTGCCACAGTTAAAAAAGGAAAACCAGAACTCAGAAAAAAGGGTAAATTTAGTTAATGCTTAATTATAATAATATCATTATTTCTAAAGAATTTAATTTGTATAATTAAATTAATAGTTATGCCAGCCGTTGTAATAAGGCAACGGAAACCATTTCGTAGGAAGGATGGAGTGTTTATATATTTCGAAGACAATGCAGGTGTAATTGTCAACAATAAGGGTGAAATGAAAGGTTCTGCAATCACAGGTCCGGTTGCAAAGGAATGTGCAGATTTATGGCCAAGAATTGCATCTAATGCCAGCAGTATCGCTTAAACATTCATGTATAAATATTTTGCTCTTAATACAAATATGAATATTATATCCAAAACAAAATTTAATGGATTTAATTTCTAACCAATTCATACATTTTTATATTAAAAAATATGGAAGAGAGTCTAATAATCACTTGTCAATAGCATTTAATATTTTCTATCATTATTTATTTAAAAGACATTTAATTTATAATAAATTAGTCATTCAAGGTATTTAGTTGTTAAGAGATCTTTTATTGAACATTGACCTAAATAACTGACTAACTATAGCATTAACTATTTTTTTCGTTTCTCTTTATTTATTAAATTTGAAAAAACGACTTTGAACATCATTTCCTTCTCAAACACGTTATGGATGACTGGAAAGTTAAATGATCTATCTAAAAAAAAAAAAAAATATATATATATATCATTTATTACAAATAAATGAGTATATTCTTTATTTCCGTATTTGTAAAATGTAAATTATAAATGTATTTGAATAAAAATTAGTTTAGAATTAATTTAAACGTAGAACTCTAGTGATTAATAAAATTTGAAAGATTTCCAAATAATTATGAATCATTCAAAGTGAGATTTAAACTGAATTAATATTTGTATCCATATAAATAAATTATAAATTAGTATTTTTTAGCTATCAAATTAATGTTTTCATGGTAATGGCAGATTTATTTATTACGATTGCAATATTCTAATAAATAATTCATTAATTGTATAATATTGAGATTTAAAAAATACAAGTGAAGTTGTTCAATGTCTAGTACCAATTTTTCAAATATTACTCTATGAAACGTGTTAAATGATTTCATAAATTAACATATTTATAATTTCAAAAAAAGATTTCGACCTAATTTTTTTATTACTGAAATTTAAATAATTCATATGCCTAAAATTATAAATTTTTATCAATTGGACGTGTATATACTTTTTTTCGTTTAAAATACAAATGCTTGTGTTTGATTAAATTATGTAGTTATCATGTGTGCAACGCTGTTTTTAAACAAGAAAAAACGAGTATTCAAGGAGGCAGAAATCAGTGAACGCCGGACTATCTTTTTATCTACCGTTGGCTGTTTGTTTATATTTTCGATTTAATTCTTATAAAGCTTATATATACTTTTTATAATTCGTTTTTGCTCTTTGTAATAAGTATATCCTCATTGGTACATTTGTATTTGCCACTGTAATAAAAATAAACATTTTTGATTAAATAATTTAAATCAAATATAAATTAAGTAGAAAAAAATTACAATAATAAAAATGTTTGAAGATTTGTTTTAGGAGAATTAAAAATTATATATATATTGAATAAGTGAAATTAAAATGAAATTAAGAAATCTCAAATTAATATACAATATTAATAAATAAAGCATATATATATATATATATTTAAACAGATATTTAGAATGGATTGATTGTCTTCAAAAGCTCACTATCCTATTAAATTTATAGAATATTTTTTTCACTACATACATAAATTTAAGTACTATTGTAACTGTTATTTTCAAGCAATTTAATCAGAAAAAATTGAATAAAGAAATTTAACAGTATCCATGATGTTTTGTAATTATTTAAGATTGGTTTTCAAAAAATTTATTTTAAAAATACCCTCATCAGTGTACAAATTATCTGTAGTAATTAATTCATTATTTGTAAAATGAAATTTTTATAAATAATATTGCAGGCATGAGAGATGTTTAAGTAATTAACGTAATCATAAATATTATATTATTCAAGTAAATAAAGGTATTGGATTGTATTTTATTTTTCAATAATTGATAATATGCTTAATGTTTATATTAGATCATTTTCGTTCGATAAATTGCATGGTAACACAATGCAAATTCGCATTTGCTCACAAAGTATATAACAATATTATTGTTAAACAGAGCAACTAAAAAGAAAAAAAATCAAATTATAAGCACCATTATAAAGTTATATTTATTGAGCCGGTGCTATTTAATGTTAGAACAAATTAGACCTTACAATATTTTGAATTGGACTTCAGAAATGTATAATTATTAATTTAATTATACGGAAATTGGTTTTACCGATTGTTCTCGAAGGCTATTGAACCACTCACGCGTGTGTTTTTACATTAAAAATTAAAAATTAAAAATTAATGGTTAAACGTTACCAATTAAATATCGGATTATAATGGGAAATTATCAAAAAAATTATGGAAGGGCAAAATTAGGTATCGTAATCGTGCCAACAATTAATCACAATTACAATATAAGGTAAGACAAGCGTATTTCAACAGATTTTATTTAATAGATTTTCATTTATTACGAACTGGTAAATTATAAAAGAAACAAAACACGCGGATGGGGCAGGAAGCAAATCGTATAAACCATTCGGGCACAAATATACCAACTTTAAAATTCAAACAAAAAGTAACATCGATAACAACAATAATCAGAATGACAATAACGACAGCAGCCCACATCTACGGCATAGGGAACAACTTATGCGCGGACGTGTGTGTATATTTATGAGCTTACGATGGGAAGAGCATATGCAAAAATTACGGAATTGAAGGTCGATAAAGCGTCGAAAAGTCCTTCCTCTGAGCGCTCCACCATTTTGACTTGGCTGAATTTCAGGTGACTTTCAAGAAACGAGCTACAAGAGGTTTTCATGAAAAATCCCAAGCGCTCACAAAATCTTATCGCGAGCGGGGGAAAAGTCAAGTTCAAACATAAGCGGAAGTAATCAGGAAGACGGGATATCTTAACAGAGAATGAGACCGGCGATAAAGAGGGAACGCGGGTCTCCGACGGCGGCTAGGGAGGGACGGCGAGGGCACGCGGAGGGGCTGAACCGCGCGCTCTCTGGAGCATGCGATTTTCAGATTACATATATTCCCGCGCCGGCACCGACGAATACAGTACAGAACGAACGGGCCCCGTTCCCCGACGGCATTTCCCGGTGGCGCAACGAGTGCGCTCCCAATCGTGCACCCGCCCCTGCCCAGCCGCTGCGCACGCCCCGGCCCACCCTCCTGCACGCAAGCGAGGAAGAAAAGCGGCGAGATCGTCGGGCAGCAGCTGTACAGCGATCTGCTTTATCAAGGTGAACAGTGCGATACTTGGCAGTTCGAGTCGCGGCTCGTCAGGCTTCGCGAGCATCGCCTGCGCACTCCCACGCGCCAGCGAGACTTGGCTCTCGAAGGCACCCGGCAATTATCTTATCGCTCCTAGCCGCTCCGTGTACACGGCACGGAGCGCGAATGTGCATCGGCCGAGATATCGAGCTCGTGCGCGTCGTGTGCCTGCGACTGGGTAGGTGACTTGGCCTCCGTGCACCCGATGCGCGCCCACCACGAGTTACCGGCTGCATGGGCGAGTAAGCCCTCGTCCTCGCGGAGATTGAGATCTTTAGAGGATTTTAATGCGTTGGCGCCTCGACCTTACGGGCCACCGCACTTTTTTCGTTATTGCAATAGAGCGCTGAGATCGGCACCCATCGACCTTTCTCGCCCTCGTGCTCTGCGTCTAGTATGCCTGGTGCGTGCGATTGTCAGTGTACGCGCGCGCACCGAAGTGTCGAAACGGTAGGCTTTTCCTTCTTTTCCTTGCCAGAATGGCAGAACAGAAACAAGTAACGACGCATTCGTGTCGAAACTGGCAGTAAATGTCGTAAATAAATATGCCTATTTCCCGGAATAAGCAATTGGCCCTTTTTATCAGAGTGTCTTCGATTTAATATTTATGTTGCTGGCTATACCCATTCGATCTCTTATTTAAAGTGCGTTCCTATTCCTTAGTCTGTTAATTAAGTTTAAGAAATTAAGAAAAAAAAAAAAAAAAAAAAAAAAAAAAATTGAAAGCTGGTGGACAGAGGCAGCCACTTCGCACTGGCTAATATAGACAGGCTATTTTAAATACGAAATAAATGCTGTTGCGTGTAATTTATTAACAACGTATTATTATTGATTGCTTCATTTTTATTCTGTAAAGTGAGGTTAGAAATGCGCGGCGATGCGATTAATAGCTCGGTATTAGCAAAGTACTAAAGCCTAACACCCAATAAAGTCGTAAATTGAATTTCAAATTTATAATTTAATTCGACACAATATTCTGTCGACATACATTATTCAACAGTGTATTCCTAAGAGATTCATATAATAAATGCCGCGAGTCTAGCTCTTATAATAATCCGTGTTATGAAATATTCGAATGTAAACATAAGTCTCGATTATTATTTTGAATTTCAGTACGTTAATGCTATTTTTAATTTCAGCTTTCGTTTAAATAACAATTCTGACAACATTGATTTAGCGGCTTTTATTTTACACGCATAATATAATACTTGAAGACATATCGATTAAATCATCGTTATGACGTGCTGAAAGGATTTGGCAAATTTTTCTTTTTCACAACTTAATATATGTTTGCGCGACCATCGTTTTTCTTCGATTAATTTTCTTGTTTAAAGTCCCAGATTATCGTCCGAGCCTCATTTGAAAAAGCCGAAAGTTCAGAATATTTCAGAACAAAAGCATCAATAATTTGACGATTTTGCCTATGAAAACTAAAGTTGTCAATGACAGGCGACGTGTCCTAAAAGAAAAAGGAAAAGGAGAAAAAAAGAAAATCAAATCGACTTAAATACGCACATTTTCATAATTATAGTACATCGAAAATCTTTTGTTGTCAATTTTCACTTGAAAAATGATCGAGTGGAGTAATTTAATTACCAGGAATACAATGACATTTGTCTTACTTTTCAAAAAAAAAAGAAAAAAAAAAAAAAAAAAAAAAAAAAAAAAAAAAAAAAAATTGCAAAATCAATTTCAAGTATTAATCGTAAATGTTAGTTTCCTTATTGGTAACAATGTTTACATAACACGAGAAATACTTGACAAAGCAGTTTTTTTTTAGAAAACTACGCTGATACGCATGATAAAAAAAAGCAACGACACTTAAAATGTAAAATATACTTGTCACAGGACTGAATCTTGTGAATTCAAGTAATTAAATAGGCAGGGCATAATATTGAAGTGCCCGAGAGGTGAAGAGACTTGAATTTTCGGGGAAGCTAGGAATAAGTGTATTATTATTATTATTGCTTATCCGTCGACGTAACTACGTAATGTTGGGTAGTACTGGGCATTTGCATTAAAGCTATTATGGAATGGCACGCGAGCATGAATTTCGTACTATCGTTTTGGCGCTTAGCGTCTGTGTAACGATTATTTATGTCGCTTGTGCCAAGTATTACACTACTCCAGTACAACATAATCCCATTCGCGACATATATTATCTCACGAATTTTGACGATTGCGCTGGCAGTAAGTTATTCGCCGATCCAACGCACGACGCCGCTTGTGTATACTTCTAACCTCTCGAGTGTGCACGCAGTGTGTACTTTGCTTATACGTAATATGCCGACGATTTATTTATGCGGCCGCTTTTTTCTGGCCGATCAGTTGTGGCGCGCTTTCAGCAACATCGGGCCATGGATTTTCAACGGTAAATCGCGCGGCTGGGTAACGGAATACTCGATTCGCCAGGGGGATGATGGTGGTACTTTGACGTTTGGTTTGGTGACAAAGCGATGAAGCTATTTAATTGCTCG
>JAPYYT010001866.1:0-22560 GCA_030522565.1 Ceratosolen corneri
TTGTAGAGGCTTAACAAGTGGTTGGAGATATATATAGGTTTTACATTTTACTGTGGTTCGCTTTCGAGAGGTATTTATGAAAGTGCGCTGAGCTTTGATTTTAAACGGATCCTTGAACTTCTTATTACCGTAAAGGAATACTTGTGATGTTCCCTACGATCGTAGTCAAGAGCTCGGAGAATTTTGTTTTAAAGCCTCGGCACTTTCGTTGGGAAGAAGTTTATTCTTAATAATAAGGATTCTAATAAGGATTTATCCCATGCGACGAATGAATATTTATTTTTTTAATTATTCGCCACGCATTAGCAGACGTATCGTACAGATTTCGCAATATCGGGCTGTAAAGTGTAATCGTTTAAATATACAGAATATAGCTTTACGGCTAATTGTTGCGGGAGAAATATTTAAGTGCTAAACTCGATGAAGGCATATTACATGCTATTTGTTGAATGTTGGCATGCATATTTAAAGTAACTAAGAGATTATAAGACTATTGCTTTTATCATTTTTAGCATGAACTTATCATCAAGATTGAATAATTTCATTAATGTTATACTGGGATATTTGAAAACAAGCAATGGCGCATACAATTAAGTGTGAAAAAATTAAATAAATAAATAATGGAAAAATTTGGACTATTTTTATTATAATGTTCATGCAAGTTTATTGTTATAAGCTCTAGAACCATTCGATCTGCGTGCTCGAATTATTTGTTATATCAGTTAATTTACACTGATTAACCCGTAAATGCAAAATCAATAAATTTTTCGAAAAAATTAAATTAAATTGTTGAGCAAGAAATAACAATAAGCATTGGACCTGTTTGTTTTTTCATACCAAGCTAATAAGTTATATATACTCAAATAAATCGTATGCACATCATTGTGGACTTTAAACTTCGATTTTTTCCAAGTATATTCTTCAGTTTTTCTTCCATTATATTTTACGATTTAGTAGGTAAATCCTTATTTGAGAAAGATTCAACTATTCACAAAATCAATAATAAAATGTTTTAATATGTAATTAAGTAAGCTCTTCTTTGTTATCAAGATACACGTTCTTCGGATTTTAAATGTCATTACTTTTTAATATTCTGTTACTTCATATTTATATGCACTATAATTAATTTTATGAAAAATTAAAATGTATGCAAGTATACAAATATTTATAGCCGTGGGCATTTGTAACTAAACTATTACAACCATTCTTAGTATTTATTAATTTAAAAAATATAATTCTTCATTATTTTATAATAATTACAGCAAATGCTGTTATGGCACGTAATTTTTCTAATTCCATTAAATATTGCCTTTTGAATTTTGAAGTATACAATAACTAAATAAACACTTACGTTCCCATTTTAACCAAAAATCTTTTATGCTACATTTTATATTTCATTCTAGTAACATGCCCCGCCCATTTTAATTTACGCGTATTAATTTGCTTTGTAATATTGGGTGATGTCCAGAACTCTTCTATTATGAACAAATTCAATTTCTTCATTTCTCTTTTTATATATAAAAAAGTTATTAATAAATTATTGATACTGCCCATAATTAATAAAAAAATCTACATTTCAAATTTATGCATATTTGGGGTAATATGTAAATTATACAAATTAATTATTTATTTTATTCAATTTATTTATAATACGACAATTTGAGCGTATGTATATATTACTATTTTAATTTATTTAAGTATAATATTAAAACAATTTCATTTATATATATATATATATATATATATGTATATATATTAATTTACTGCGGATATGAACTTTACATCACCATTCATATTTTTATAAAAATAAATTTGTCTAAATGAAATATTTTTAACATTTAAACAACGTCTTTACATGATTTTTAAATGTATTGATATTTTTAAATATATAGTAGTCGTATTCCACGAGTCTGTATAAATTTTAATTATATTTTAAATACAAAATACTACTGTGTTATAAAATAATAATAAAAATCAATTGTATTGTAGCAAATTGATTTGTAACAAAAAAAGCTTTAATTTTAAAATAAGAAATTCAATTGATTTTTACTTCTATTCGTCCGGTAAATTATAAACGAAAAATAATAATAATAACATAATATGTATTGTCTACTTTTTTATTTTTTATTTTTTAATTAACAGTCTTTGTAATAGTCAGGCATTTAAAAATATATCCATGTGTGAGGTGCGCGTTTGATTTATTTCATTTGATAAGAAACCGGTGATCTTTCTATTAGTGATAATTTTTGAATTCTCGGCACAACTTCCTTTAACTCGTTATCTGATTTTTATTATTAACAATTTGTGGAATCTGTATTTCTTTCATATTTTTATTTGTTTTATGTGTGTTTGGAAAATTATCTACACCTAAGATGCGTAATATATTATTTCTGAGTTTAAGTGAATTTTTAGATAATTTTTATCCCAGTCTTTTATTTTTATTAATTTTTTCGAAACACTTTTATATAATATTTAAAGATAATACTCTTTTTAATGATTAATAAATTTTGTATTTAATTTAAAAGCATATTATTTTGATACATCGGATACATAAGTCAACGCAATTAAATTTTTTTCCTTGCTTATGTTGAGTATTTATTGTTATATTTTCAATGTCAATACCAAAAATAAATGTGATAGAAAAATATGACATAAAAATAATTCCTTGCTTATAATAACGATATTGCAATAGTGTAATAGAATAAAAATATATATTTAAAATTATTGCTTAAAATCATTAATTTAATGTATCAAAAGAAAATTTTTATCATTCATTTTAATGAAAAAAAAAAAGATTAACATTTGATAATTAATGCATTTATTTAATATTAATATTTATAATTCTCGATAATAATTCGTAAATTATGAGCTATCAGAATATATGGTGAAATATCGTGCAATATATTAAAAGTAAAGTTAGCGTGATTACACTGAAATATTATTAGCGGTTTTCTAAAACATATTCGAATATATCCATTCAAAGTTATCTTGCAGTTGTGGTCTACAAAAAAAATACATTACTAGTGACATTACAGTAATAAACGACTTTTTTATCGTTTTTTCATTCATTCATACCTTCTAAACTCTCTCTCTCTCTCTCTCTCTCTCTCTCTGTCGTCAACTGACTCACTCACTCACACACTCTCCCATTAGGCTATCTTTTTTGGCCGCGCTCGTCTTACTTCCCACTTTTACAATAAATGTTTATCTTTTATCGTTAAATTGTGAGGTGATTTCCTTCCTGTTAGCAAGCGATTGTAGTAGTATCACAACATAGGAATACCTAAGGGCGAAATTCGAATTAGCTAATGTTTCACTATATCTCATGGATGATGGCGACGATTCCACCATCCCTCTCCCACTTCGACTCCACTTTCTCTTTCTCATATGGCATTCTCGTCTTACAGCCTGTATTATTCATTTCATTACGTGAGGGCCTGCGCTAAAACTCCGTTGAGCATCGGCAAAAGTACGGTCGGCTCCGCGTATCCGGAGGTCGACATACACGTACTTTTGACAGCTAAAAATACGCCCCCCCCTCCTTTCCAACACCTCGCGCTCACTTTCTCCCTCTCTCTCGCGGGCGCGCGCGCGCGCGCGCACAGACACAGCCTTCTTGTTGCTATCTCGTCATCTATTTCCGATGCAATGGAACTTACTTAACGTGGCTGTGACTCCTGAAGCGCGGTGACCGAATCCCGTGACCATCGTGACCTCCCTGTCCTGCAGCTGAGCCGATCCTTGAAAGAAATCCACGGCGCAGAAGCCTAAGGCGGCGCCATAAGCGCCTTCCTATCTAACGAGACAGATGACACAGGGGGCGAGTCACGAGTTTCATGTGCACGCAATCGCTCGGCAGTGGAAAACATAGCAGACGCCAATACGAGCTTTCAATCCTTTTCCGAGGAGTGCGTGTGCCTTTGCGACCGTGATGCACGCGTTTGTGAGCTACGAGCTCGCAGCGACTTAGGCGCAAGTGCGCGCGCGCGCGCGGGTTTATCAAGGCCGCGGACCGTAGTGCAGCGGTAGTTGCAATGCGGATGAGGACCGGTGAGGACGGAGGAGGAGGACTTCGTCAGCAAGAGGACTTCGCGTACGAGTGGGCCGGTGTCGTCGGTCCAGCGTGCGCAATCTAAGCATCGGAGCCTCTCCGCCGAGCTCCCGAGGCTCTCGGCGTGTGTGCGTGTGGTGGTGTACTTCGCGAGAGTACGGTCCTAACGTCAAAATAGAGCCTCGACAGCGAATGCAAAGAGGCTAATGCGACGGGCGACGTCGCGCCGCGAGACGGATTCTCGAGCGATATCGTAGCACCGGGCCTGGAGCGTGCGAGAGAGACAGAGCCAGAGGGACGGGGAACCGGGACAGACCTTTTAGGTTATGGAGTGCGTGCGCGCTATGGTATTACGATGCAGCAGCAAGAACTACGACTTGGTAGTCCCGGGCGAAGGTCGGTAGTTGCAACTAAGCGCTGATCGACGACGGTTACGCATCGGGGACCGCGAGGATGGAAGCCGCGTTGCCACGCTGACTGTCATAACGACCGACACGGAGATATATTCTTTAACTACTCAAGAGAGCGAGAGTGAGTGTGGGTGCATGGGAGAGAGAGAGAGAGAGTGTGTGTGTGTGTGAGCGAGCGAGTGAGAGAGGGACGAAGAGGGAGTGCATTTAATTTTAAGGGTGTTGAGGGAAGAGAGCAAGAGGGAGTGAGAAAGAGAAGGTTCATTTTGGCTACGTGCGTGCGGCAGGTTGGGGAAAGGAAGCATTACTTTTTTATGTATTTGCAAGAACAAGCGTGCTTCCTTTCGGTATTGGATTGACAAATAGTTTTCCTTAGCTCTCCAGTGAATTTTCGAGCCGTGTGATGCGATGTCGAAATATTTGAACCCAGACGAATGGCCCACTTTATGTAAAAGGTCTCTTTCGACATTTTTTTAAAGCCTTATCATATTTGCTTAATGCTTTATGGAGAAAATTTTCCGATTGAACGATCCAAGTAAATACTTATACTTTTCTGACAAGTCGAATTGCAATCGTCAAGTCGTGTCTCATAGTAAACATTTGATGTTGACAACGTTTAAAATGGGAGACCAAAGTAAAACTAATTAATTTTATTTGATCTTTGTTGATTCTTCTTCTTCTTCTTCTTCTTCTTCTTCTTGTTATTATTATTATTATTAAATTTTTAAACGGGATTAATAGAAAATTAAGTATTATAATACATAATGTAATATGGTCGACTAATTAAATATTAAATTATAAGTAGCGTGTTACTCATATCTTTATCAAACAGACTGATTGTAACTAATGAATCAGAAAGATTTTCAGAAATTTTTATGGAAAGATACTTGGAAACAGTAATTAATCGTTATCGAAAAATATTATACTCAAATGAAAATCTTATTAAGAAAATTATAGATTACGTTATCCCTTTACTCTACGTTTCTGAATAATATATATCTATTAACATTATCATAATGTTGCATACTTGAAATAAGAGATTCTTTACGCATTGGCATTTTTTATTGAAATTCAGATTACATCGGAACCGTGACTTAAATTAACAGTTTAATCGATCACAATCTATGTAATTTATTTAATTTAAGTATATATTAAAAAATTTAGAAATTCCAGAATTAATCTAATGTATAAAATGGTTTAATCAATTAGACATGTGTGCTTATTTACAATTAGTTATAATAGTTACTTAACTTAACATATACTTATGCATTTACGTTAAATTTCCTTATGAAATGTTTAATAATAAATCAGTTATTTAATAATTGTAGGAAAAATAAATAGGCAACTATTCAAATTTGTAATTATAAGTAATATTATTGGATAGTAACTAATGAGAATAATTTTAAAGAAAGCTTTTATTAGTATATGATACGGAAAATTTATGTTAAAAAGTATGAAATACCAACTAAATCTATTCTTTATATGGACCTTGATTACGATGTTATTGTCGAATTATATTTAAATTATTTAAATTTTGTTTTAGGTGATCAAAAAATGGCACAACATTTTGTCACCATTTGTGTTGTATGTGTGTTATGTGCAGCACATATACCATGTTATGCTCACATGAATATTCTCCCAACTGTGAAACAAAGAACTGAAAGTGTAAAATATTCTACAGAATCGTCCGGTTATAGTGAATATTTATTTTCTCATTCGATAGGCTCTACCAAAATGCCTCAAAAAACAGAAGTTATTACAAAAGATTTCACAGAAATTAATAATAATAAAAATTTGTTTAACAAAGTGCCTGAGAAAAGGATTCAGAAATCACACTACGATCATAGATTAAAAGATAATTTAGAACATATTCGGATACTTCAGGAATCCAGGCAAAAAGAATTATTGGATAGACTAGGACAAAATTATTTAGAATCGCTCGAAAATTCAAAAATCAATGATAAAAATATGAAGAATTTACGGTCTAAAAGGAGTTCGGAACTGGATGAAAAGTACTTTACAAAAAAAATATTTGAACTTTATGGAGATGGTGAAAATATGACGATGGAAGGATTTGAAAAATTATTAAGAAAAATGGGATTATTTCAGTCAGAACAGAAAGTCAGTGAACAAGAAATTCACAGTATAGATAGTAATCAATCAGGAAATCGATTAGGTAAATAAATACTTTATTTATGGAATTTTTAATCACTTATTTAAATATTTAAATTAGAGTGTTCGATAAATTTTACTTTCAATATAACTGTCTACAATAATTAATTTAATTTATTTACAGAATACTTTATTATTTATTTGACATTTTACATATAATATGGTAAATCCATGTGTTTTACCTTTAATAAAACACGCGTGCGGACGCACACACACACATACACACACTACAGACAGATATCATGAATTGTAAATTATCGTATATTATAAAAATTTGTAATAAATATTTTTTAAAAAATCAATTATTTATTTTTTATGTAGTAAATTCCTATTTTAAAAGGTTAAATTAATAAATATTCATAATGTTGCATTAAAATTAAATATATATTTATTATTCAAACTCTGCGTGCATTAAAGTAAGTTTAGTATTTCAATTAGCTCTACATTCAAAGCAACACTTGCCAAATTTATACTGTTAATAACAAATAGAAGGTTTTCCTTATTGAAAATATATTGAAGTTAATAAATTAAAAAATTAAACTTACAATAATAGCAGTTAACTAAGCCGTAACTTGCTTCGATATTTCTATCGTTGAATTGACGAAGGTATTAATATTAATGATATCACAAATTTACTAAACATTCATGGTTTATTTTCTTATTTATTACTTTCCTTACAAATATTTCAGACAGCATTCTGTGTATATGCTATGTAGACATATTAAAGAAAAATTTTTGATCAATTAAGCTTTGATATACGTGTGAACGGTGTCAGGCACTGATAAAGGAATGCAATGCTCAAATACTCCATAGCTTGGATAGTGACTAATTGAGTTGATTTAATGATAGCAATATACCCGATTAATATTAAACCAATTTCATCCAATAGTTTCGCGCTCGTGAAACGCCAATCAATTTTATAAAACCGAAACATTCACTTGAAACACATTGCAAATATCAACTTACTAAAGCTATTGAAATTTCAATCAATATGTAAAATTATAAATATTTATAAAATTCAAGGTCAAAATTGACGAGCCTTTTTTATTCATTTTTTCTTACTCATTTCTATTTATATAAAATGCTATTAATAAATATCAACAATACTATTCTTCTTTAGATTGATTAATATATCTCTTATTCGATACCATTTTTAAATACGTACAGACCTAATTTTTAAACTTCAAATTATTTAAATTATACTTACAGTTCAAAGTAGAGTATGTAATTGTAATGATTTTATAATGAAATAAGACTTTACATGGCATGGACTTAGCAATGAAATATGTGCGGTTATAAGAATCTGTAATATTATCCTGAGTATCGTTGTAAAGTTTTATTTTTGCCCGTTATACTTCAAATATACACACATATATATATATATATATCTTCTGTGTAAAGTATTTTATTTTAAATTAAATTAAGTGTTTTATTTTATAGAATAAAATTTGTATTTTACATTAAATTCCAGCTAATGTAAATGAATCACAAAGCAATAACGATGATCAGGGTACCAATAAAAGTTTTGATTCAAAACAAAGGGTGAGTACGTTATTTGAAATAGTATACGTAAGTGTAAAAAATAAAGTATTAATCATAATATTATAAAATACATGAAAATAAAATAATAATTTAATAATAATATTGTTTCAACGTTGCTGTACTGAAAAATTCGAGCTGTAAATTTCCTATAAAGTCCATATTATTAAGCTGCATTAAATGTTTAAAGTCTTGTAAACGTAAGCTCTCTAAGCTAACTTCGATAAAAGAAATTCGGCATTCTCATTGCACGTGTTATCCAACGAGGCATTGTAAATCCGCTTCCTTCTTAATAACGAAACATTAAACAACGAGCGTGTGAAACAGGAAAATCCTTTCTGTGTTTCAGTGCCTGAACAGTAGGGAATTACTGAGCGCCTTATCTAACGACGTGACATACACGTCGACGAGCAACAACGGCACCACATTACCTGTCTGGCTATTCCAACGCGTGTGTCCAGCGCTTATTTATCAGCTAGCTGTGGTATCTGCCTCAGAAAAAGGTGGATGTGTTTATGTCTCAAACAACTACAAGTCATCTGAGATCGGTAGTTTCGAAGAGGAAACGGCTCGCAATATGTTTCAAGGTATATGCTTAAGAAACATGAAAGATCGTCGTCAACCCTTTGTTGCCAAGCGTTCAATTTTACACTTACGCATTCTGTATTTATTGTTGTTCGTAGTATGGATATATTCCACGGTGAGCATACTGATAATCAGTTTGTGTGGTCTTCTGGGTGTCGCCGTGATACCAGTTATGGGCAAGACTTACTATCATCAGCTTCTGCAATTCTTGGTTGCATTAGCCGTTGGTACTTTGTGTGGCGATGCTCTCATACATTTACTACCTCATGTAAGTTGGCGCTTATTAAATTGTGCTAAAGTAGTTGCAAAGTGTCGCCATTTTATTCGTTGAATTTTAAATTTGAACCAAACATAACATTGTGTATGTGTGTGCGTATGCATGCGTGTATGCATGTCAATACCGCGTTCGATCGATTTTATTTATATTTGATATTTGCATACACTTTAATAGCACAATAATTACGCGTGTAAAAATTATTTTATTTTTAATTTTTCTTTAATTGATATTTTAATTTTTTCTAAAGATTATTAAATTAAATGTTTAAATGCAGTTATCGATTTTCTAATAATTTATTGATTTTATAAATATTAATTTTAGGCCATGATGTCGGAATCGCAACATAGTCATTCTCATGAAAATAGTCAATCGCATTTATCTGTAGATCATAGAGAAGATGAACATAATACAAATATGTGGAAGGGATTTGTAGCGGTAATAGGTTTAGTCATGTTTTTCTTTACTGAAAAAACATTGAATATAATATCCGAATGGAGAAAGTATAATCAAAATCGTAGTCAAGTGAGTATTATTATAAATTAATTTTTTCATAATCAAAATTTTTAATCTACATTAATATTATAATATGTATATTTGTTTATATTAATTAAATCAATTGTAGATACCAGCACGAGTACGAGTTATGAGGGATTCAGATACAGGAAATAGCAACACTGTAGGTGAAAAGCTTTGCAAACATAAATACTCAACCTATCCATATTGTTATGGAGAAATTGAAACTGAAATTCAAGGTAATTTTCATCGTATGACATTTGAGATATATCAATTTATTTATCATAAATGACCATGATCGAGTAATTATTATTTCGTCTTGAAGATAATCTTCGCGGTCATCAACACAATCATCATGAGAGGCCGCAGACTATTGAGGAAGAAAAACCTTTAACATGTAATCCTGCAAATTGTAATTCAGTTTCTAATAAAATTATGCAAAATGATATTGAAAAGAAGAACAACGAAGAATGGAAACTTGACGATACCGTGATCAGCGATATAAAGAAGACTGTTGATGGTTCTGATGTACCATTGAACGAAGTAGAAAATTATACTGTGATTATCAAAGATCATGAAACTAAACATCACGGTCATGGACATTCACACAGTAATTTTACTTGTTTCTTTTATCACTAATATATTTTGCTCATTGCAGATTAAAAAATTCCTAATTGTAATTTTTTATTTAGATCATGTGCATTCTACGCCAGATTCGATGTCGAGTGTTGCATGGATGGTTGTAATGGGGGATGGTTTACATAATTTTACAGATGGTATGGCTATCGGTGCTGCTTTTTCAGCAAATATAGCGGGTGGATTTTCAACGACTATAGCTGTATTCTGCCATGAATTACCTCACGAATTAGGTGACGATTAACAAGCTAAGAACAACACCCACAAGGAAGTTCGTCAATGGGATTCAAATTAATTAATTTTTGTTCTGCTATTTAGGTGATTTTGCAGTTCTATTAAAAGCAGGCATGAGTGCCAAACAAGCTGTTTTTTATAATCTGTTATCGTCAATACTTTGTATATTTGGTATGGTGTTTGGAGTATTACTTGGTGCTACACCCGCTGCCAGCAGTTGGATGTTTGCTGCAGCTGCTGGCATGTTTATTTACATAGCTCTTGTTGATATGGTACGAAGTTTAATTGACAAATTTTCTTTAATTACATTTTATCACACATATAGTTACAATTTAATTAGCGTAATGGCATTTATTTAGGCATTAATCGTCGACGTAGTATTATCAAATTATTAAATTTTATCGTCTAATTGTTTTTCTAATTTGAATAACGTCCAATTTCAAATACATTTTGAAATAAATTAAAATCATCAATAATACGGCCATTAAGAAGAATCGGGTGTCTTTGACTGCTCCATCACTCAGATTATCAAATATATTGATAGATTAGCTAGGAGCACCGGATTGAAAAGTAGAGCTCTGTACGTAATAAAGCCGAACCTATTCAATTATTTTCAAATCAATGCCATTGTTATGCATGCCACATACAGTACTGTATTACAATTTGTGCGTCTCTTATGTGCAGCTGTTCGCAAGCAGCATTTATTATTAAAAAGTAGTTTACAAGCAGCTAGACGACAATCATTAATTTTCATTTAACTAGACGATTCATTGCTCCATAATACTCTCTACGTGCAATTAATTTTTGTAGATTCCTGAACTATCTTCAAATCATTCAGTAGCTCACGGTGCTCATTGGCAGTGTCTTCTGCAAGCAGCTGGACTGATATGTGGTTTTGGTATTATGTTAATTATAGCGCTTTATGAACACGATCTGCAACACATATTCAGCAATTAAAATCAAGTTTGACTTATTTACGGGACAAGGCAAGTACATAAGTCAAGTCATCGATTGTGCGTAGCCGATGTGAATCTTAAGAGTTCAATTACAACAAAAGTGTAAATTTGAGTTTTTATTGGAATGATGGGAATTTATGTATCATCAAGTATATTTTATTTTCATTTATAAAAACAGCAACAAAAAAAAAAAAAAACAAAAAAAAACAATAACAAAAAAAAACAAAAAAAAATACGTGTAATGACCGAAGTAATTACATAGATAGAATATACTATAATGATTTAAAAAAAAAACTATTGTACAAAGCTGTGCAGCTCGCATTTTAAGCTTATCTAAATTGTAGAATTTTTAATTTTGAAGTGTATGGATTTTGGTAAGTTGCATTACGAAAAAATTTTGAATGAAAAAAAGGACAGCCGTTTGTAAAATTATTTTAATTGAATATTTCATAATTATTAGAATAATTATTTTATTTGATTATTTTATGAATAGTAATTTTTATTTTATGCGCATATAATTGATATATAGTTGATTTTTTTTATGTATTTCGAAAAAGAGAAGTACATTTTATTCATTCTCGCTGTTTAATGTTATTTATTGATTATGTACCTCTTCGAAATAGTTATCATTTTTATATAAATGACAACTAGAAATTAGATTTATATTGTAATAGATACGAAATAGAATTCGATACTTTGTTGTCAGAATTATTATTTTACTTTTACTTTCATCGACAATCATTAAAATGGTTATGGAAAAATTATTTTGAAGGGATTCTTGATCATACCTTCATATTTTTCTTTAAGCAAAAGATTTTGTAGTAAAATTGAAATTTATTATTTTTAATTTTTTTTTATAACATCATATCATAATATCTTAAATTTATAGATATTTTCTATATACTTAGTTAAAAAATTAAAGCTTATAATTTCAATAAAATTGCGCAAAATCCTACATATAATAATCTGTAAATTTTTTAAAATACGCTCGTTACATTTAATAATTAAAAGCATATCAATTCTTATTAAATCACTATATAATATGATAGCCTTCAGATTATAATTACTAAAAACAATTTTTGGAACAACATATTTCAAATTGTCAATTCAATTAATAAACGCTTTTTACATCGAGTTTTAGTTTCTTTAAATCTTAAAACTATAATATTGTACTTGATTTTTATAATTAAAATATTAATGAAAAGTGTTTATAAAATAAAAAGATATTTGATCAAGTATGACCTGAAAACACAAATGTGGAATAAAAAATTGAAAATGCACAAAAGTTTTTAAGCTACTTATAGAAAAACAAATTTATTTGCAGTATTGTACTTTCATTAATTAGATGTAGATGAAACCAAACTCTGTTAAAACGGGTTTGAATATGGTTCCTTAAATAATTGTTAATAGCTCTCTAATAAATTGTGAAATTCAAATAAAATTACGAATATTAAATAAGAAATTTAAAAACAAATGAACAATGCATTACTAATATTTAGCGGTAAATACAGTATTTTGAGAGTTATAGCGCACTATTATGCATTTAATTGGAAACCCTCATTTAGAGTTTTGAAAAAATGTACTTTAATTTACAACAAAAAATTACATTGTTAAAACACGTACTATAATAACCAAATATAAAGAAAAATATTTTTTCTTAGTTGTTGCGTTTGTACTTCGTATTGCTTTTAAGAAAATAGTTAATAAAGTTTTGAGTAAAACCGAATTTAATGAAAGAACGAAGAGCATACTTTTTAAGAGAATACTTATATAGTTTACGTTAATTACGTTAAAAATTTTGATATTCATGAGTATTAACAAAAACTTTGTAGCTATAAAAATTGCTTATTCAATATTTCCGAATGAATTCACCCAATGTTCCTGCAGGCCGTAATTTCCCGAAGTGTTACGAAACATTATTCAATTATTATAAAAATATTAAGTTTGCATACTCGTGATTACTTTCAACTTATTATTACTTTAAACAGTTAGCAACTTATAAATATAATATATGTAATTTTATCAGTGAATTGCAATGAACTAAATCGGTTTATTGTCATAAAAGAGAATTGTACAAACATATATACATATTTTCTTTATACTTAAAAGAATAAATCATGTCTATTTTATAATAAAAAGAAAAAGCATGTACAACGTAAAGCATTTTTAAAAAGAATTAACTTTTAAATATTTTTACTTCTAATTTTATTGGTTCATGACTTAATTATACACGCATACACCAGTGTAATCGTAAAGGACTGCATTTTGTATAACGAAAAGAATTTTAATATTCATGTATAAATATATAGAAAGTTTTTTGACATTCTTTTATTTTAAAAAAATATGTATTCAAATAAAACTTCACGTCGCTGGAAACAAAATGAATTGTATTTTACGGGGTGCTAATAAACGTATGATGTATTCTATTAACTTGTCTTTTTTTATTTAAAAATTATACAATCTCCATTCAATTAGATAGGCCAACCATGAAAATAGTCAGTCAACTTTGAAAAACATTTTTATATACAATTACGTAGCAAATATACACATTGTACAATGATTATTTTATGATATAAACAAATTCTAGATTGATGGAATAAATTACGGTGTAATGGAACAATGGACCTTTATTACGAGTTGTTTTAAAAATGAAATGATCAATATTTGTACATCCAAGGCTCTAATTTCATATGCCATTCTAAGTTATTTTCATATTGATATGAGATCATCTCTATCACTCATTTGTGCGGTGAGACTAAAAGCTGTATCAGTGCTCGCCTCACTATTAATACTTTCATTAAAATTTGATTTCTTATTTACAACATCGTTCATTTCACGCATTATACCAGCCATGTCATCATCAGGATCAATCTCCTGATTATCACCTACAACGTCGATTTCTATACCTAAATTATTTATAAAATGTTCCTGAACTTCTGCTTTTTCTTCTTTGAACTAGAATTGTATTATTAATATTAATTTTATCATAATATATTATATATATTTAACAAAGTTTACATAAAAAAAATGTTAAATTTATACCTTCATAGGTTCTAATTTTATTTCACGTGGTAATTGAGAATGAAATACGCATTTTACATCAAAAATTACAGGTATTGGTTCATGGCACTCCATATCTGCTTCTATAGCTCCACAAGCTTTAAATAATACTTGATTTTGGTCCTAAAATATTTTATAATTTGACAGTTAATAAATTCATATCACTCAATTGTATTTAATTTAAATAATGTTAATTTTCAATAATAAATTAATAAAATATTCTAGATAAAACGAGAATACTTCAACGTAAAATTACCTTCAGTATATGTTTGCGACAGTATTTTGATGAAGGTAAAGTTCGTTCTCCACATTTCACTCCGCCTTCCGTAAATATACATTTTTGTACACTTGGTGTTTTTTGTACAGAGCCTTCTGTTACTTGAGCACGTCGTTCCAATGACTTTTTATATAAAATAGCTTCTACGCCACTTCGCCTGTGATAACTATTTAAAGCCTTAAGCTTTTGATAAATTTTTCTTTCTTTAATTGTATCCTTGGTTTGATCATGAATACTACCTACGTCACGTATGTAGAAATACAAATATTTAATTTTAAAATATAAAAATTACTTAATTAAAAATATAATTACTTACATAAAGTTTCCTTTTCCTTTTTTAAAACATGCAAATATTTTCTTCTTTTCTCTTTTAAAATGTATTGTAACCTTTTAAATTGGTCGATATACAGTGATTGTAATCTCATTAACTTTTCTCTAGCAATATAGACAACTTCTTCAGCTGTAAATACTCCAGCATGTCTTAAATAATAACAATTATTGATAATTTAAGTACAAAATAGGATAATTTAAGTGTTGGTTTGTTGTATCCAATACAAGTTTGTGATATAAAATTTTTAAATTTAAAATTACTACGATTTTGAAACTATAATAAGCATTCAATTCGCAACTCTTCAAATTTATGTGTAATGACAAAGAAGCTTATGGTATAAATTGATTTATATTAGTCGTATTATTTTTACTATTTATATTTAAATTACCTTAAAGGGTCCTCCTCAGAACTGTGTAAACTTTCATTCTCACTATCATCAAGATAAATTCCTTTTACAGTATCACTAATTAATGTTGGTTCAACATCACTATCTGAAGAGCTGGCATAATCTAAAATATCTGGTCCTTTTGCATTTACTTTATACACATCAATTTCAGCTAAAATTTCAATAGATATCTGTGTAAAAGACTGTAATTTTGCCTAAATTATATAATTTGAAAGAATTATTTTAATTTAACATCACATACTAAATGGATTTAAAACTTTCACTTTTTCATTTTCCAAGTCTTCTGTTTTTAAATTTTGATTCGATGATTTCACATAATGTCCAAGACTTAATAATATGCTTTCTGGACTCTCTGCTAAGGAATGTTTTGACATAGACTTTGATCGTGCAATTTGAGCTTTCCTTGTATGTTCTGGACAATAGCTAATATTAAAATAAAATATTTATTTATAATATAATTTTAAAATATGATTTTACAACAACTATTTAAATAAAAATAAATGTTACATACGAAACGTCTCTTCTGTCTAATTTAGGAGCTGCATTTTGACATTTGCGCCCATTGATATTATAAATAAAACAACATTGTCGAAAAGGGGCATTTGGATCTTGTAATATGTGTCTTAAACAATATGAATATGTATCTAGACATGGTTGGCTGCATTCGTACGATGAGTAAGAACAGCATCGATTTTCCTTTGGTTGTTTTCCAAAAGTATTTACAGGTAATGTAAGAATAGGCATTGTAGTTTTAGGAACTCGAAACATGACCTACCTAAAAAAAATTAGACACTAGTACAACGAGTAGTTAATTAGTAATGTATAAACAAGCAGAAAATATTAAATAAATAGATTGAAATATTTGATGATTTCATAACATTTTTAAATACTTAAGAAAATTTTAGAGGGTAATTATAACTTTTTACATTGTAATATTTTAATAATTTATACTATACACAGATTATACGTAATAATTATGGTGTAAAGAGTATTGTTACAAGTCTAGTTAAAACATTTTTCAATTAAATTTTTACAATCACTCCTTAGATGGTAATAATGTTAACACTAAAACGAAAACAATAAACAATTTTATACAAATAAATCAACCATTAAATTGTATATTATTTATGGTTAATCAATTATAGGTTAATTGTTAATTGATAAAGAAATTGATTATATAAGTGTTATAACAAGTGTCATCTCAGGTTCTGATTAATTGCGCATTAGTTTCAAATAAATGAATGCAATTTTTGTAGTTGTTATACAAGATGACAATAAGGATTTCAAAATTGGCGCGTAAACAACCGGGAGTAGCATCCGATCAAAATAATTTCCAAAAGCGAAATTAAGCGAGGCTTTTTTACTCGCAAACCAGTCTAATGGCAAATTAAAAAATCCATCCCACTTGAAAGTGGAAAAATTATCATTTATCCGCATTAACGACTCGATGCGCGATACCTGAATTTGACAGCGGCGGTGATGAGGGAGCCGCGGCCATTTTGCGCGATGCTTTGTGTGCGCTGTCGTTGATCGTCGTGGTTGCGCGTCGTCGAGGAGGCCCGTAGATTTATTAGCTGCGCGGCCAAAGCCAATCCTCTTCCGCGCGACAAGCGCACGTAACCGCGAAAGAGACCAAAGACTCGCGCTCGCGCTATCTACGATGCACGTGCGACTTTATTCCGCAAAAAGGAAGGATCTTCGACGACGCCCGTGTGAGTTCATCTCCCCGACACGTAAGCTCGCTGAATTTTGTCGCGTGTATCCCCCGCCCGAGAGCGAGAGAGAGAGAGATAGAGAGAGAGCGAGCGAGCGAGTGTGCATATGTGCGCGCGAGCGAGCGAGACGGAGGGAGAAGTAAAGAGAGGAAGAGCGAGAGATTAGCAACATTACTACACAAAACATACCTCTCTCGGCTGGCGTATTATATTAATTTTGTTTTATTTCGTTGGCTCCCTCCTTATTGCCGTTGCTGCCAGTGCGAAGGCCGAGCGCCCTTTGCACCCTAGTGCGCCGATAAGGGAGGCCAAAGGCCCGAATTAATTGGCCGTCGGACGAAAACGCAGGCAGACGGCCAAGAAGCGCCAAGATCAGTTCTTCTACGTGGTACACATCAAAGTGCTGTGTTATAATATCGTGGGCTGTTGACTGCAGCGCACTCACGGATGCCTGTGTCCCATTAGCGAAGTACATTGTGGACATTCTTTTGTTACTTATTTTTATTTCCTTTTGCCCGCTCGCCTCTTTTTACTATTATAATTTTCATCGATAACTTGCGACATTCATTTGATAGCCGCTCTTACTTCGTTGGCTCACGAATGAACGAGTAGTTTTTGACTTTTCACTTGAGAATGAGCCTGCCGATTGTAGTGAACGCATATTGTCTTCTTGAGAGTTATCAAGATCTATTCTTTTTACGGTGTAACAAAATTATTAAAGGTTGATTAATTTGTTGGAACATTGGCAATTAGTGGGGTGGCGTTAAGTTTAGCATTTTAATATGCAGTTATAGTTGGAAGTTTATCGCATGAGAAAATTAGATTTGAGAATATGGAAATCTCGCGTTTTAAAAGCTCTTTTACTTTTCATTTAATTGCATTTTGATTAACGGCAGTTCAATGTAAAGTTTTATTTAAGGAAACGTACGGCAAGGATTATTAACATTATGTTTATTCGCGCAAACACGATGCTACAGTGCGCAGAGTATTTGATGTAAAACGTAGTTAATTTGAAAATGATCAAATTTTACAACTGAACGTGAAGTCTCATTTTCTCCTTTTTTCATTAAAAAATATAAATCCATGAAAATTTTAATATCAATATTAACTTGGCGATCAATAATACAAGATATACGATAAGTTATAGAGTTGATTTATTTTCTTAATTAAAATTTATAAATAAATAACTAATATTAAAAAGAGAAGAATTTTTTTTATATTAAACACAATGATAGTAAAAATTAGCAAAAAAAATATTTAGAAATATACTGTTTTCGAGGATTTCTTATTATAATCATGTAGTGACTGGGAATAAGGTAAATAAAAGAATCATTAAATAAATAAATAATTTATATGTATATTTATTCGTATTTACGAATAAGAAAATTAAAATTCTGTAAAGCTCCTAATTGTGATTACGAATAAATAAATTTTACATTTATATTACAACGATCATTAATTTTCCAACGATAATTTATTGAAAATTTTACTATTTTTTTTTCGTTTATCATACTTTTTTTCTACATAAAATAGAGTCCCTATAACTGAGGTGAATTAACTACAATTTGGAAATAATTCTTTTGAATTATCGACTTACATCAACTTTAAATTTAAATAAAGTATTTTTATTTTTAATTAAATTACACTAGGAAGTAGATAAACTAAAAATTTTAAAAAAGGCGTTAAGATAATTAAAACTAATATTGAGAAAGATGGGCATTTTGCACTCCTCATAACAGTTCATCATAGATAAATGCAAATAAGCATGATGAAATCCCTATTTCTAAGAATTGATAGGCAGACTGCAATTAGTTCGGATATTGAAAACACTTATATCAGTTGCAGGTAGATAAATTAATTACATTAGCGTTCGCAGGATATTTGGAAAATTCCGACGATAATAATACTTTCATTAAAAGGTTTATCAAAATATTATAAGAGTCATTATAAATTTTAAGTAATTTATAAATTCGAGATCTTGAAACAATTAACATTGAAGCTAAATGAGAAATACTAATAAATCTGTATAGTAAAATAAAAATAATGGTATAGAATAATTCTTGTAATAAATGAAAAATAAAGTTTACAAATTCTATTAATTTATTTCTTAGACGAAAATATATTAATTCTTCGATAATTAACAAAGGTTTTAAAGTTCTTTTTTAAATATTTTGTATAATAAAAATATATGCTTTTGTAAAATACTATTTAACTTTTATATAGTTAAAAATTTTACATAAATTTTTTGGAATTTTTTGGGGATTTATTCAGCTATATAATTAGAAAAATTTAATTAGGATATACTCATTTGTATTTACATTACATTATTCGTGATTAATTATTTATATTGCCTTTAATCGCAATGAAAGTTCAAGCCTTAATTTAATATCCATTTGGTGCTTAATATCTATGATCCTCTTTTCGAATGTCGGCCTTGACATTAAATCTACTAATTTTAATTAAACGAATAAAATAGAATTAGATTTTAAAATGTTTAATCAATTATTTTTTTGATATTTAAATATATTTATATTCTTATGGTTCATGCAGTTAATCGAATGAATGCACTATCGGATAAACAAAAGATTAATAAACATTTATAAATTTTTTATTTTAAAAATGAAGGAAAAAAATATATACACACGTTATTTATTGCTTAGGTTTTGATTAAAGTTTACTTAGGTTAATTAAAGGTTATTATAAATTTCAAAAAAAAGTTAAAATTAACTATTGGTAGTTAATTAAAAATTAACAAAATTGTCTGTCTTTTAATTAATCCAAGCGTACTGCGCGTGCGTAAAATTCTATATATGTGACCTATGGTATATTACGTTCGTGATTTTTTTTTGTCGTCCATTATCATCTAACGAAACAGGAGAATTGTATTATTTTGTCTGGTGTCGTGAGAAATGGAGAGAGAGAGAAGCACCTGAACAAAACGAGGTTTTTGTCTTCAGTCATGTCAAATATATTATTTTCGCTATTTATTTATATTTTTGAAAGGGATTTTTACAATATACCGTTGTGCGTGACGTTTGCTGACTGGTGTTTCTTTGGTTATGTCGACCCGCGTAAGCTGACATTACTTTGCAATTTCGTAAAATTCTTACTTTCTACGTCCTATGCACGTTAGTGATGATAAAAATATGAACGAGAAGAAAAGTTTTTTCTAATAATCGCGAGCGAAAATAATTGTAACGAGATTACTTCTCAAATCAATAAACTACGAGGAAGATATTTCTTGCTTGCGACATCTGAAGTGCTTCGGTGAAATTTCGAAGATTTTTTTTTAGCCTATGCATACATAAATGCACTCATGCATATATAATATGCACATCCGTTTATTTATTTTTCCATTATACACGCGCGCGTATGCACATATACGTTCATATAAGCTGATTCTCATTATATATATATATATATATATAAACTATTTTTTACATAATTTTGTATTTCGATTTTATTTTTGCTTAAAATCGACGAATATTTATACTTTTTTCTATTATTTGTCAATGAATTGCAATTATGGAAAATGTTATATAACATTTTATATTTGTTTTCTTTCATTTTCGTATAAAGTGAAAAAATGATCTTGTATTTAATTTACAATAATTGAACGATATTATAGTGTATAATGTTTATGTATTGAATTTGTGTCTACAACATGTATGAAAGATTATTTTTCATGAGAATGTACAACTTATATTTCCCATATTAGACTGTTTACAGACAATTTTTAAAGTGTATATTTTATATTATTTTATATAAATCAAATAATTTATCATTATTAATCAATTTTGTTTATGAACCAATATTTTTTAAAATAAAAATTATTTCATATGAAAAACTATAAATCTTTGTTTTATACGTTTTATTGTTCAATTTATTACACAATTTATCATTTAGATTAAAAAAAATGCTTCACGAACTTTAAATACAAGAATAAGTATATGTACACTATTGTTCCAAAAAAATAATCTCTTTGAAATTATGTATATATAGTTTTTGCTAAACTGGAATTTGTGGAATTAACCTTCGTTTCATTAATTTAATTAGGTATAAAAAACATAATTTTATAAAATTTTTAATTACAAATTTATAAAACATTTTATATTTCCGTAACATTTGGTAGGCCTGTTTAAATGGTAATTTGTTATTTATCGAATAGTTACAAGAAATATTCTATTTAAGTAAATGAAATAGAGAAGAATTATTGATTTTAAATGAAACTTTTATCCTATAATTATTTAAAAAATGTTTAGTGCTTATTGTAAATAGTATTTAAGAGCACTGTAAAATTATTTAGAGTAGAAATTAATTAGCCATACTATGAAAATTTACATGGGCAGTTAAAATTTGTTTTCCCATAACGGTTATTATTATGATAATAGATTATTATATAGATATATATTATTATGAAGTTTTTTCTTCACTGACTTTTGGGAAAAAGATTGGGTGGGTGAGGGGGGGGGGGTGCAAGTTCGAACAATATTCTGCAGGTATGTAGAATGAGGAATTTCGGTCGGCAGGTGATTAGTAATTACTGCGAATGTATTATTTCGACTTGTGCACATACAGCAATATAGAGAGAACGATTTACGGATTATCCATACTTAATGATATAAGCATAACATATATCTAACAACTTAGCTATATAAGCTTATAGAAATATTAAATGACCTGCCAGAAAATTGCAGAAACATGAAAAAATTCTTAGAATTATTGCATATGCATTTTAAATATTGATGGTATAGAGGCACCCTAATTTTGCAGATGCTTTAGTCCGTCGGTTAATGTCTTGAGTGATAGATTGGAAGCAAGTTCAACAATTTCAGTTTCTGTAAAGTGCTGGCATTCACCAATTTTCATTTTATTCGTAAATGAATATCGTTATTAATAAAATTTTCGATCAAAATTGTAGAAGGTATGTGAAGCATTTTTTTTTTTTTTTTTAATATATTTTAAATAAACTAAATTATAAAGAATTATTGAAAGCAATAGAATTGTAACCGGAATTCTGTGTAGAAAGTCATCCAGTGTGTTTGTGAGCTGTATTTTTCTGCGATATATAGAAAAAAAGTTTTTATTTCAAATTTAATTTAACATTTAAAATTTTTTTGAAAATTAGTAATTGTGAAATATGTAATGTAAAAAGAATAATATCATTATATTTATGTCTTTACAAAAATCTTTTTTTCTTATAAAACTAATGTCTCATTTTAAATACAAATTTCAAAAGTTCATTTGAAGATTTAATTAATTAAATTTCTGTATGTTAAAATCTGTTAACCTATTGCTTAAACAATAAAGCAACACAAGTTTATTAGTATATTTGATTTAGTGGCTTGAATCGAATCCATTACAATAAATTTGATTTTACATATGCACGCGCGCGCGC
>JAPYYT010001867.1:0-22597 GCA_030522565.1 Ceratosolen corneri
CAATTTGAAGACCACGCCGCGATTCGTCTAATCGTAATTCAAACGTATGACGGGACACTTCGTCGTCATTTTCGGACCTCGATTATCTTGTTAAATTGCACGCCAATTGTGTAAGGTATTGTGTAAGAGCAGCATATAACAATTCTTATAACGACAATAGTGTAATTGACTGTTAAACCAAGTGCGACTTTTTCAAGTTATTTTGTGTTCAATAAAACTAAGTGTTAACCGGCATTAAAACCGCCTATGTTGTCTATGATTCTTTTTATCCTGTTATCTCGACCGTTCCACTATCTGTTTCTCCTTCACACGTCGGTGGGTAGAATTGACACACTCGGGTCCGCGCCCATTCCTTTTTTATTCGAGCCGGACGCCGAACAGTATTTAAGATTTTTAAATATTTAAAATGCAAATTCATTATTTAGTAGTATTAAAAATAGCAATATTTTTGAAATTATATTATATCCGAATGTATAATATAAATAATTAATTTCATAGCTAATCTCTTTTTTATCATAAAATTATATTTTTAGAATTTCTATGTTATTTATGAAAGTATGCTTAATAAATCTCGTCTAGAAAACATTTTATAAAATTTTGTTTGTATCTTTAATTAGTTCAATATAACGTAAAGCAAAGGTGATGATTAATGAAATTAGTCTTTTTAAAATCTAGATCTGTATTTGATTGCAATAATTAATTTTAACATTTTCTTTACTTTTTACATATAAAGTGATAATGTATTAACAAAATTTAAGTAAATAGTGAAAATGATGAAGAGTAAACTGAAAATTGAGAGCTAAAAATAAAGTAAAAACAGACGATTAAAGATAATGAAAGAAGAAAGAGAATGAAGAAACTAGAAATGAATAGTTCAGAAAAACGACAGAAGAAATACAAAAAACGAGGTAAGGAAAGAGAGATATTCGTCTCACATTAGCATTTACTAGGCTATGAAAAGAATGTGGAACTTCTTTTCTTTTAAACAGAATAAAAGGAAGAAACATCATAAAGATGGAAAAGAATTTATTGAATTAATTTTTATTTTACTATTTTTGCTTTTTATACTTTATTTTTAATTAAACATGAATAAACATTCGTTCTTGATGTCTAATAATTGGGAACGTGAAACTTGGTAAAATATGTGAAATTAATTTAATTATAAATATGAATATGTTTGTAAATGCACAATAATTAATATATATTTACATATTTGCATGTACGTATTGATTTTTATTTCTTCTACTAAATGTATTTATTTTTAATTTTAAATTATAACTTTAAATATATTAAAAAAAAATTTAATTTAGTCTCTTGAAAAATTAAGAAGATAATTTTATAACAGAAATTAAACTCTAATCCAATTTATTTTACTTTTCATTATAACTATATATCACTTTATTTCTGCGTTTAATTGCAGTTTATTCTCTACATTTTATACAATCATTGATATTGACGGAACAATTTGAATAGTTATGAATAAGTTATGAATAAGTAATTAAAACAGTTGAAAAAATACACAATGAAAATCGATTAAATTAAAATACGCAGGTACAGAACGTACCAAAAGGATTCGTCTTTTCAATATCAGAAAAGCGAGTATGAAATTTACGAAATTAGCTATCGTGAGATTCGTTGGATCTCGTTATTAACACGAAGAAGCGTAGGAGATTGGATGTGTGATTTAGACTCCTCTATCGGCTTGTAATAATTTGTCTTTCGATTTCTGTTTTATATTTCTACACCTGTTCAGGATTGAGTCCGATGAATAAACTCTCCTCAGGCTGTTATGAGCGAGAGGCACATAGTGGAAAGGGAGAGGTAGCTGGAGGTATCAAAAGAAAGGATATGAAAACTATAAGTAACTATAAGAGCTTTTATTGAAGTTGTTGAACTATGTTGAAAATATAATTAATTTCATGAAATGAATTCAATTGTATTTATGTTATCTTGAAAGTTTATTATATTATTTTGATACTACTTGTAAATCAAATGTCTTGATAAAGTAAAGGAAATTGTAGTCTTATGAATTTCGTAAACGAATGAATTATTTCCTGTAATTCTGTAAAGTACTTGGTGTGGCGGCCAATTGTCAGTTGAACGCCGCGTTTCCTTGCAGAGACGGTGCGTTCTAGCTGAATGTCGCGTTGTGTATCATTCACGCTCTCCGTGTGAATGTTGTAGTTGATTGAGTCGCTTCCTTTGAAGTGCTAGACTTAAATACGAAGTGATGGTATAAGATGCTTTAGCAGTCAATTCATGGAGGACTCCAATTAGCAGCAAATGAGAGTCACCATCGAAGGTCAGATGTAAGTTGAACACTGTGTTAATTGTCACTTAAGTTGAAAAGATGATTTGCAGCAGTGGTCAGATGCGAGTCGACCACCGCAGCCACAACGACCTGGCGGAAAGACTCTCTGAAAGCTTCTGAAGACTTCTATGAGATCGAAGAGTCTTGTTCAAGGCTTAAGAGATTTTAACAGAGCCCCTGACTGCTCGTGCAGTCTGTTTTATTAGTGTCACCCCGCCTTCCTGGGGGTGTATCCATCCAGTCATTCTCTTAAGAGTAGAAAAATATAAAGCTCTGTTTCTGTCAGTATTTTTCTATGATTGATGTATTGATAGAAGAAGAAGGGGCCCAGGATAGAGCCTAGTGTGAAGAGAGAATGATTGTCATTCTGTAAAAGGGCTGTACTGATAGTCACTACCATGTAATAAATAAAGTATAAATCTTGCTTTATAAGTTGTGAGCAAGCATGAGAAAACTACGGGGGGTGGTACTCTTGTTGATTTTAGAATCTTTAGTGAGGTTGTTTTAACATTTGTTTGGAATCAGCTTTGCAACAAAAAATGCAGCCACTCAAAAACTCTAGTTCTAGGGGGAAGTCGTAAACATTGATCGGAAAATGTCCATGAGACGACACTCAAGGATTATCGTACAAGGCAAGGGTTTTTGGCGAACATCTGACAATCATAAATATGTTAAAGGTTTCTTATAATTTCCAAAACAATGTGAGTGATTTTAAGAGACATCCATAAATCTTATAGAATCTCGAACAGCACCTATTGTACCTTTTCAGATTTCAATGCAATAAAGCACATTATGAATTAATGACAAATCTTGAAGTCCAAATCCAATATTTTCCTCCATCAGATATCCAAATTCTTATTTAAACTTGTTCAATTAATCTTGACAAAATTAGATTATTGTAAAATTATACAGTTTATATATGTAAATAATGAAGACAATGTACTTGTTAATTTAAATTATTCTTCAAATTCTGTTTATAATTCTGCTGTAGTTAAAATAATAAAATTCAAGATTAAAAATCATTAATAAAATAAGCATCAATCATCTTTAAACATCTTTAAACATGAATTTTGAAAATATAAAAATCCTATTGATTTTAATATATTTTTAATCGAGATTCTTTATTAATTCAGTAGTGATGTCGGTTGGAATCATAGTACATAAGATTATGTATAATACAACAGTAAAAGCATTAATACATTCTAGTGGTAATCTAATAGAAAAAATACGTGTATATGGAAAATCGTAAGGAAAATGTAGATATAGATTAGTAAATATGCAGATTTAAAAAATTGTTAGACTCTATAATACAGTATCTATAATACAGTAATTATTACTCTCACGTAAGACGGAATTATAATTATTGTTCATATTTTTGACAGTTTGGGAAGAAACATTTTTTTATACAGAAATTAAGCGATGACTGGTGTAAAAATTTGCAAAAAAATTATATAGATTTTTAAAACTGTTTATAGTCGTTTTATTTCATTTTTTTAGTTTTAATTTGAGAAAATCCAATATATATCATCGTTTAGTATATCTAATCTTATTTACGAGATAAATATCAAAATACAATGTTAATGTTAAAATTAGAGGCAGTAATAAACCAAAAATTTTTATATTACTTATCTAGAAAATCGTCTATTAAACTAATCTTCGTAATTAATTTAATTAGCTAAGGATTCGAAGTAAAAAAATAGTCATAAGGATATACACATTTTGTGTATAGAATTTCAAAAGAGTTGAAAAAGAAACTTACTAATGTTTGTATATGTGAGAGAAAATCAAGTAGAAAATAATGATGGATTTTTTTATACGTGGTCAAATTGAATCCTCGAAATTGGAAGTTTCGTAATGCACACACACAAACTTAAATGATAACTGAACCACTTAAACTGATTTCGTTTTTTAAATGCTTGGTTTGTCTTATCAGTTTAAATTCCCCAATGTAATGATATTCTCCATTATAAAAATTTATTTGACATACATCTCTTAGTTTTATCTATAATTAAAAAACTGAATGTAAAATATTCATAATATGTATAATAGTATTACAGATAACATAGCATAAAATATTACTATTCTGAATGGAACTCGACATATTTATAAAATAAAAATTTTTTAAATTACATGTATGGAACACCGTTAATATATTAGATTATTAAGATGTTAATAATTTACCAAAATCAGAATATGAAGATTTGAGTAAATATATCAATAATTTCTAAAAATATTTATTAGATTTTTTGAAAATAGTAATAAAATGTTTTGTATTAGAATTCGAAAATATTCTCATTTTAAAAATAGTCTGTCGAACTGTAATTATATATATAAATCGTTAAACATTCATACTCGTATAAGTATACGTGCGTGATAAATTATACGTTATTAATGTATAAATAATAATTAAATTTTTAAATACATTTTTCTCAATCAGTTTTTAAAAACTATACTAAATAATTGATTATATAAATTTAAAAAGAAATTTGAAATAAAATATAACAGTTTTGTTCACGAATTATATTGTAAATTTTTAAAATATATCTATTTTAAAATAAACATTTTTTTATACAAATTAGAAATTCAATGTTGAACACCAGTTATTTTTGCAAAGTAACGTATTCTTAAATATTTTTATTACATTATTTTTATTATATTATTTTTAATAGTCTATTTTTTAATATTAGTTATATTTTAATTTTTTCCTTTTTTGCATGATAATATATATTTTTAATTAAAACATTATTTTATCATTTAAGGAATGAAGATATTCATTTAAAAAATATTTCATTAAGCATGAAGAGAAATATTATTTAACTTTCACAATTAACTTATTTGTTTCCAATGCAAACTCTGGTGTAACATTATTAATTAATTAAACAATTTTTTTTTCCAAAGAATAAAGTAAATAAATTCATAATATAATATTCTGAAATAATAACATAATTTGAAAACAATTTTTTAAATAATAAGTAAAAGTTTTAAATAACAAAAAATAACAATAACAGTAACAATAATAGTACAGTAATTTTAGTTAATAATAAAATATGAAAACTCATATCATACTTTCAGTAACAAAATTTAGAAAATAACCTGTAAATATAAAAAATTATATTTGTTGAATATAAAAATTTCTTGTTAAGAAATTTCTAACAATTTTGAATGAATATATTTACCTATTAAAATATACAAATTAGTTGTACCCAAAATTAAAATTCAGTAATGTCACTATTTTCTTTTTCATATGTATAAATAAAGGTCCAAAAGACAAATCGCTTCAGAAGTAAGGAAAGAAATAAGGAAATACTATAAATATTGGTTTATACAGAAAATTAATTTTTCATATGTAAAGTACAATGACAATTCCTACAAATAAAATTACTCTTTCTATAAATGAATTATTTAAAATAGAATTTTTTTATTCGTGAATTATCATTTCATAAATTTGAATTTGAAAATCGATAAATAAATAAAATGAATGTGTCTGTATATAATTTATTTGATAAAGTATTTAATTATAGTTTCTTAATCTTAACTTGTATAATTCAGGTAAAAAATTTTAATTTTAATAATTATAATTCATTATTAATTTCTGATAAATTAAACTTTATAATTTAATGATAATTTGACATAATAGATTAAAGAGCACCAATAATCAGTAAAGAAAGAAAAAATGATCTGGACGAATTCCGAAATAAAAAATAGAATAAATTTACAAGCATGTACTTAAATACGTCCACATATTGGAATTTTAGGAGCGCCAAATAGACGGATCATTGGTCCCGCGAAGTACAAGAAAATTTAGCATCCTGCTCGACCATCCGCGGACCTCCGCATTTTGACAACAATTTCCACTTAGTGTCGCTGAATAGCATTCATGAGACGAACCAACAGAGAAAACAGAGCTTGCTTATTTTTCTCTCTCTAACATTTTCTTTCTTATCTTTTTTTTCTGTTCCTGGTAATAGACATTCGTGAACCGCAAAATGCTGAGTTTACAATCGGTCTTCTAGCCATATAGTCGACATTTCTCTATAGAATTATTCTAGTTTAAAACTTTAAGATCCAGCATTTATAGAAATATATTATTCGATTAAAAATTTCATATATGTAATTTTTATCTGTAAAATGTAAAATTCTATTAAAGATATGATACATGTATAACGTTCATTTAATTCAATTATATTTTTGTTTAGAAAAAAATGAAAAATTTATGAAAATCATTACTTATTAAAGTGTTTGTTTTATCAAAAAAAATATTTATCATATTTTATTTCGAAATGAAACTCGATTTAGAAATTAAATTTTGCTTTATGTTAATATTTTTGTATGTAAAATCGCTTTAGTACGGTATTTGTGTCTGTTTTTTTGTATTTTTTTTGTGTATTTTCAAATTTAGATACTCTTTTCAGATAACTCATAAAGAACAAAAACCTCTTTTTTTTAAATTATTTTTCATCTATTAATATGAAAATTCAGTTGAATATAAAATAGAATATTAACTATTATTAATATGACAAAATATATTTGAAGTATAGTCCAAAGAATGAAACATTTTCATCAATAAATATAATACCGAACAATTGTTTAAACTATTCAATAGAATGTTTTTAATGAAGCTTTAATTTTTAAACTAAAATGGAATTTTCAATACATGCTTTGCATTTAGATTTCATATAAGTTTCAGAAAAATACGGGTTATCGTTTTCTAAAGTCCTATTCTGGGTTTCGATAAATCAATGTAAGGTCTCATGCGGGTTTTGCAAATCGCCATTCATAAACTGTGGAATCGAACGTTCATCGACAATTCAGCTCCCACTGTAGCGTTTTATAGGATAAACGGGCACTTTCAACACACAATCATACAAACTTGCCTATATCTCTCTGAAAACTTTCGAGATTGTATCGTTGGCATGAATGTACGTTGAAATAGCCTGTGACAAGAGAACGAAACAATAATATATCTTATACCCTCTTCATTTTTTTTGCCTAAAAGTTTTAATACAGGAAAATATATCCATATGAAATTAGAAAAAATGATGAAACTGTATGATCGCTATACATTCGCACCTATAGTTCGCATTAATTTTTTTCTTTTGCACGTCATTCCTTGATTTTCTCTATGATTCTCTTTTTTCTTTTTCTATGCTCTCTCCAGCTTTGATACTTTTATCGATGATAAATATATATACTTTTATTTAGATGATTTTTAATATTTTTGAATTAAACTATAATTAAATCGAATTTTTAATAATCTCCAAATACTATAAATTTCATTCAAATTATCAACGAATTTACTTTAGTGTATTATTTTATACATACTTATAGCAAATAATTTTCCAAGTTAAGATTTTTATATGACACATTAAGATTGTAATTGAAAATGAGGCTTTAGTATCCTTTACTTGCTGAGATTACTATTATAATTTATTTTCTCCCAATTCAGCATAAGGAACGTTCCGAAAGGACCATTACTTGCCAGAGAATATTTGATCAGTAAACGCGTGATTGTACAATGGTTCGCGTACTGGCGATTCATGAAGGCGCGGATCGCGACATTGACAGGGGTTGAGTGGGTAGGGCAAACTGAGACCACCCGGCTGCTGTACTAGCTGATGACGTAGCTGTATCGGTTCCACGTATGCTAGTATGCTGTTGGTATAAAGTTTGGGTGCCATTATTCTTCTCTTTTTTCTTATACGTTTTTCGCTTACACTATCTCTTTCTCTCCTTTTTAATCATTTAACTACAGTGTTTGCTTATAATAATATTTCTTTAGTTGTACGTTAAATTTTTATGTGTCATGAAGAGGGTCATATTTGCTTTGTTGCTTTGTTGCTATAGCAGAACTACAAGCTGAATTACAATAAACAAACCGTTCACCTCACTTATTTCAATTGAAATTAGAATAATTAAAATAATTATTCTAATAAAAAAGAAATAAAAATAGTACATTATAAATATATTTATAAATTTTCAGTTTTTTATATTATCCGTATACTTATAACCATTGAACAATTTTAATGAATTATGTTGAAATATAATAAAAGAAATATTCTAAATAGTTACAAATAGTACTACCATTCCCGATTAAAAACTATTTATAATTTGTATTCAAAATTTTATAAATTAACAATTATTGATAACAATTATTCATATATGCGTGATATATATTTTGTAATATTCTTAAATCAAAATATTATTGCTTTTTCCTAATTATCTTATACCTTCAATTATTAACAGAACTGATCATTACAAAATATAATTTTGTTATAAATAATATTAAAAACCTGCTTTTTATTATTTTTCCCATTACCTTACTTACATTTTAAATGACAGTGTTGAAGATAATTAAAAGGACCAGTTTTAAGAAAAACTAGCATTCAGTTTAGGGACAAAAAGTAAATAGTCCTGAATTAACAGGATGTCAGTGTGAAAAGTAATATACTGTTGTTTAAGCAAACGAATTACTTGGAAATATCTAAGTGGTTGAAATGACTTAAATTAAGTAAGAATTTGGTTTATTTTATTATTATATTAATCAATAAGGGATTAAGCCCGTACATGAATACGAAATCGCATATAAGAATCCGACTAACATTTAGTAAATATTAATTAAAATAAAATAAATAATAAAATATTTCTATACAAATCTTTTTCCATTCGAATGATTAACCCAAAGTATAATATACCGCAACTTAAAAATGAAATAATTATATCATTCGATTGAAAAAGGAAAAGCTTTATAAAAAATGAATATTCTTCTCGATAAATTCTTATTTATAGTAAAGTATTAAATTATTTAAAAAGTTTGAACCGAAGTTTTTATAAATTTTGTGAAGTATCACCTAATAATTTTATTATATTTTTATACTGATATATTACATTAGATATATATTTTACTATTTTTATTAGTTCTATTACTAATATAATAATGTTATATTCATATAATAAATGTAATATGATACAATTCTTGAGAACTTTATCCGCTTAATATTCATCAATAAAAAATTATTCTATATTATAATTTATTTGATTTTGTGAACTATTTTACGGGCTTTAATCTTTCAAATATATAATGAACAATTTCTTGTATAGAAAATAATAAAGTATTTAAATATTAGTTAATAAAATAGATCATATTTAAATAAATTATAAGTTATCACTAATTAATAGTTACTTTATTATACAATATTAAGCAATGTTTATATATGATAAACCTTTTTACTTAAAAATTTTATAATTATATAATTTATTTTACACCTACGAAAATCTCAAATTCTTTTTTTTTCATAAATATGTGCTTAAACTTCATGATATAAAATTTTTGAAACATTTACAATAAATTATAAAATATTAGATTTTTAATTAAATTTTTATATTTAAACTCTTATATTATAATATTTAAACACTCTTATATTTAAACACTCTTTACAATCAACTTGTTTATTTGACCCCTATCAGTTAGATCTAAAAATCGATTGTATTTTAATAATGACTGAAATTTTATTTATATTTATTTAAAATTTCCTTTTTTGAATTAAAGTAAAAAATAGGAATTATTACACATAGTAGCGGAATCTTGAAAAATTTTTGAAGGAAGTATCAAGATCCATTTCTAAGTGATCATCCGAAATTCAGAAAACGTATTCCATTGCTTTTTCGGGAACGAATGAGTAGAGGAACATCGAGAAAAGGAGCGATATATTCAGCAGAGATTTCAATCGGCAGATTAAAAGAGAATAAAGGGGGTCGGAAAGAGTGGAAAAAATTCATTGTCGTTATTGATGTCGGCGCGCGTCAACGGACCACCATGATCTCAAGTTTTCCGCTAGCGGATATGTGCGCAGCCTCGAGGAGTACTATGCGTTAGTCATGAATAATTCTGAACAATTCTCGACGAATATAGCCGATAACTGAGAAAGCGTGAGTTCGTCTCGGCGGAGCCCTTGAAAAATGTTCAAGCATTTCTGAGTTCACATTTCTTCATTCATTTATTTTACCAGTGTTGACATGATAACTGCGAAATCGAATTTTGTTTTAGTTTTGCACGCATGTTTTAACTTTTGGTAACATTACTCTTCTTTTGGTAATTTTTTGCTTAATGCCATACTTATTTATAAGAAGGAAATGTGTCTTGTAATTATTATTGTATTAAAAATTAATATTTAAATATTATATTTTTATGCGAATAACACAAATAGTTTAAAATATAATTGATATGTATTATGTAACGTATATGATGAACTTATATTCACATAAACATTTTGTTTATTATATCTCATAATAATAATTCATATTAATTATCTAGCAGGAACTGTATTATATTTTATTTTTGGAAAACAATAATTTAAAAATTTAGATAAATGTCATTTGTAGTATATAATAATTATAACTCTTTGCAGAGAATAATGCTTACTTAAAATATATTAACTTGCATTTTAAAAATACTCCTAAAATTATATGATTATTTTAAGCATGATAATAATAATAAATATATAAGAATAGTTTTTATTAACTCAAAGTAAAAATTGTGTTTTCTTTATAATTTTAGATTAGTACAAGTTATATGCAATCATACATTTTTTATACTTATATCAGTGTATTAAATAAAATAAATTCAATTAATAACTGATCGTATTAAATGTTACATTTAAAGAAGTGTTTACCGCAAAATTTAAACTAATTGTTATTACTTTTCAAATTTTAGATATGAAATGCGATTATATATAAAATAAGTACTGTATTTAAAACTTATACGGATTAATGTAATCATTGCAAAATTACAATTTTGTTATTAATTCCACAACCTTTTTCGTAGAGATATCCTAAATATTCTAAATTTATCACATTATTATTACTGAAATTATTACTTAATAAGAAAAATTATTTATTCACCAATACTAAATCGATAAAAAAAATATGATTTTGTATTTTAAATAATGTATGTATGATTCGTCAAATTTATTTGCATGAAAACTTTCCTTTTTGTATCATATTTATGCACTTCACTTGGAATTAAATACTTTATAATATGAATAATGAATTAGAACTTCGATAGAATTAAAAAAATATAATATAAAAAAAAATTAAAATTTGACAATCAGAATGAAAATTCGTTCTGTTTTTATGGAATTAAATCGATATGATTATTACTAAATTAAAAGAAGCACAGTATAGACCTTGTCTACTAATTAAATGAACTTGCCATTTATCGACCAAGTATCACCAAATGATAAACGAACGCATAGCTAGTCAAGTTAATGGAAATTAAAAGGCAAGGATCTTTCTTTTAAAGTATTGATCTTCGAATGGGTCGTATTTCCATCTCATCCTCGGTTTATTTTTATTTCTCGCGTGTCGGTGTCATTAGAGGTGCATGTATGTTTCCTTAGAGGAGCACGTATGCGCGCGTAAGGATACACAAAGTGCCAGAACCAATCGTTGGAAATCGGGATATACGTTTTGAAAGGGTAAAGAGTGCGGTATATCATCTTAACGACCATCAAGATAAGGGTGAAATGATCTGTAAGGTAAACCGGTGGTGAGTGGTAGCACTGTCACGCCATGGAGTGGCCCATTAATCAAATGATACACCAGCGCTAATGAATCTACAAGGAATATCGAGATCTGTAAGGACGCTTAGTATTTCGCATATACATGCATTCGATGGAGCCAATGAAGAAGAGGCTCCCATTCTAACTTCCGAGATCGGATCGACGTGTCGGCAGGTGCGCTTCCTCTTGAGGTTTATCCACAGATATGAAAATGAAAAGTGGTCTAAATTTATTTCTAACTCAAGAAATATCGGCTGTAAGAAACAAGTTATTTTTAGATAGTGTTTTTCAGAATTATCTCTTCTTTTTTATCGCGTTTTGTTTTTTTTTATTTCTAATCATGATATAAGCTATAATACTGGGTTACCTAATTGTTTCAGATTATTTTAGATTCAGTATCACATATAAATTATATAGTTCATTAAAAAAACAAAAAGTTGTATATTATAATTAATATGATTCATACAGTGAGGTATATTAATTGTTAATATAAAATATATAAAAATATTAGTTGAAAAACGAAAATTCTTTATTATTATCTTAAAATAGAATAATTTTAAATATATTTAAATTTTTCAAGTCATGCTGATTAATTAAATAATTTGATAAGAGGTTCTATCGTCGTTCTGCATATATCAGTAACCTTAATTAATCGTATACAATACTTTGTTTTTTTATATAATCAGAAAAAAAATCAATAAATTAATCGGTTAATTGTAGTTACGAATGAAAAACTGAAGTGGGAAGGGACACAATTTATTTGCGGTGGGAGACTTACGAATCTGTGATGAATCATTGTGCTATTTTTTGAAACGACATTTTTCTTTATTAGATATACTTTAAAAAGAGCAATACCGAGCTTCTTACTTATATCTACCTCTCCCCATTTTCTTTCATCTTTTCTACCTTTCCAGTTAATTTTATCAAAAGTTACAAAAAATATAAATTAAACATAGAAGCCTGGATTAGATTCGATAATGGGAAGGATGTTTGCGGTCTTCAAAATAATTGGGGCTAAAAATACAAACGGTAGCAGTAGTTAGAAACCAAAAAATATAATAAAGGTAAAGTCGTATTCTTGTATGTTTGTTTTGTTTTGGTTTGGTTTATTTAATTTGTTCCATGTTTTCGAAACTTTATGGTTTTTGTTTTAATTAAAATTGTTTTTTAATTAACAGGTTCAAATTTAATGATATTGTTTTTCACGATATAAAGACTACAATGGTAATTTTAAATATTATTTGTAATATAAACTTTAATGAAGGGTAGAGGGATATTTTCACTCTGTTTTCTCTTATAAAGTAAAATAATTTAAAGATTTTTAAGTAATAGTATATATTAAAAAAAAATTTTCTACGGTAGAATACAAAAAATTGATTAATTATTCGTACATTTTACACAGCCAGAGTTTTTATTTCAAGTATGAACATTTTATGTAGTCAAGTTTTCTCTAATAGTATTTTTATATTTTAAGAGAGAACTGGTTTTGCATCCCAAAAATAATTCCTCTTATTTTATCTCTCAATTACTCTCCAATAAATTATGTTAACATCACAAATTTTAAAATTATGTATCTGATAAAATTATCTAGTTGAAGATTGAACCATAATATTACTATGAATTCTGCTTTTTTCATTATTACAAATTTGATCCTATTTTTTAATTCGCTTTATTATAGTTAAATCTTATTTATTATAAGTATTATTACATAAGTAATATTATATAAAATATTAATTAATATGAAATTATCATTATAAATTTAAATTTAGTGAAAAATTAGCAAAAGTATATACTAAATATACCAAACCTTTTCTGACATTTATATCATTGTCTTGTAAACACATCTGAATTTATATTATAAATATTCTTTTCAATTTTTCACATTTTAAAATAATTACTTTTTTTATTATATTGATCTATACTCAAATTGATTAGCAAAGTTCTATGAACTAATAAGATTTTTTAACGTTCTGACATTAAGAATAAAAATGTTGTTTTGATTAATTCTGTAAAATATTAGATCATAAATATAATAAGGTATCATTTGAATGATACCGATAGTTTCAAATTAATCATTTTATTTTCAAAGAGTTAGATATTATTTATGATCTTTTAATCCATTAATCATAATAAAATAAGGTGAATGTAAAATAAATTAATTTCAATTTATATTAAAAAGCAATAATAGAATTTTACAAATTATACAAAGTATTATAATATACAATATATCTATTAAATGATAGTAAATAATTTTAATCAATTTTCTACATGTATATAAAATAAATAAAAAAATTATTATTAAATTTATAATAATGCTATACCTTTCAAAATTAAATGCTTTGTCATAAACATTTCTTAATATTTGTGTTTCAAATAAAATCAATTCAGTTACAATTAATGTTTATAATATAATATAATATAAATTGTAGTCTGTTAATACCATTTTTTAATTTTTTCCGGGATTATTTATAAATAGAATATTATATCATTATAATCATGTTACGGAAATTAAATTATTACTAAGAATGTCAATAGAAAATGGATAATTGATAAATACAGGGAAAAATAGAATAATAGAGTAGAAAATATAGAGCGTAAATAACCAAGACAGTAAGAAAGAAAAAGAGAGAATTAAGAGAAAGTGTAGGACGGAAGGAGGAAACGAGAGACAGACAGAGAGGTACAAGATCAGGACTGCGAAAATTTATTGCTGATTGTTTTTCTTCGTAGTTTCTCGTGGTTGGTCGTTGATTGTCGTCGTCGTCGTCGTCGTCGTCGTCGTGGTCGTCGTCGTCGTCGTCGTCGTCGTCGTCGTCGTCGTCGTCGTCGTCGTCGTCGTCGTCGTCGTCGTCGTCGTGGTCGTCGTCGTCATCGTCGTCGTCGTCGTGGTCGTCGTCGTCGTCGTGGTCGTCGTCGTCGTCGTCGTTTCATTGCACACAAGAGATACAGAAAGAGTGAAAATGAACTTCGGCTCGCGCCCATGTCGCGACTAAAATGTATACGACAGTTGCGGGTCTGGCGCCACTCTTCGAGAATTGAGTTCCATGAAAGAAAGAGAGAACGCTTAAAACCGCCTCGTTAAACGATCGTTATACCGAAGCGAGATTGGTATCTTTTCTTCTTCGCTTGAATGATTCTTTCCCAATTATATATATGTGTGTGTGCGTGCACACCAACGCGCCCATATACCTTGCTGTCCCCCTATTCACGCTAACTCTCTTTGTCTTCACATGCTGTTACTACTATTGCAAAACTTGGGGTAGTAAGTGGCTACGCTAAATCAACATGCTCTTGGTCAAATTATGCAGAGGGTATTATGTACTGTTGAATTTATATGTGGTTAACTTAAATGATGAACTTAAATGTAATTCTATTCATATAGTTTTACTGTAGAATTTATATAATATTTATAGATACATAGTAGTATGTATTCATATGTATATATTCAGTATTTTATCAATTTCTACAAGCTTTTAATTAGTATATAAAAGTACAGTTTAAATAACGAATTTAATATGGTATAGTAAATAATATAGTATATATTTTCTTATAATTGCAAAGAGAATCAAGTAAATTATGAAATAAAAATTTATAAATCTTCAAATTTTCCTCGTGATAAAAAAATCATGTACAGAATGTTTTATATGTTTACTTATTTTCTTTAACTTAATTTTATATACTATATAGTACTGTAGAATATTATTAGTAGTTAAAAATATATTTAAAGTCTTTTACGAAAAAATCTTTGAACAGGAATATGTAAATACTTCAACATTTACCATAACACTATTTACAAAATTATAGAAATACATGAAGACCTTGAGAAACTTGTTCAATTAATATTTTCACTATTTAAGTATCTTTATTTTTATACTTTCATGTTGTAACTTCGTAAAAATATAATTAAATGACATTTACTAAGTAGTTAAATGTGATAAATATTAGTATAAATTTCGATATATATATATATTGTATTTGTTTGATGACAACTTCAACTCTCTACGTGGAGATAAAAAGTTTTCTAGTATTATTATGATTAGTAATTTAATTCATATAACTTCTAGTAATCAAGGAAGTTATATTTTAGCGTAACAATTTTATGTTAAACCTAATAGGATTTAAATGGAAAAATGGATATACATATTTAATCCGTTCACCAAATGGTTTCTCATAATATCATGTTTATTATTTAATATAAAATCTTCAAACTATTATAACATAAGAGCTATAGTACTATACAATATAATTATGAAGCTAATATACTATTTATTTAAATATATTTTTCATTGTAAAGGTAAAAGTATTCACGCAATATAATATAGATAAATTGTGTAATAAAATATACATTCATATTTAAGTGAAAAAGAAAAAAATTCAATGAACTAAAATAAATAATTATGCATTTAAAATATAATAATTTCATTATAATTTTGTTTTAAAAGTAATTACTATTTAATCTCTAAGAATAACTGATATATATCCAATTGTCGTCACATTTAGATTGTTCGTTGTTAATTATGTAACAATAATTTATCACTACTCATCCTATAAATTGATGTTAAAACTGTTCCTTGTTTAAAACTGGCAAGCTTTTAACAGTGCTTGATATAATTGATTTCGAAATGTCATATTGCGAAGTTTAACAAAGAAGTACATATCATATTCTAAAGTGCCTTTGAATACAAATTAACGGCATACAGACATCTAAAAATTTATCATACTGGTTAAGTAAAAATTTATAATTGATTTAATATATATAACGTACATAACTATATAAAAACTTATACCAAGTATTAATAAACATGTTATAAATATAAACAAATAAAAATTTTTACCTAACAAAATTATTTCTCTTCTTAAATTATGAATAGTGCAATTAATGAAATTAATTTATCTAACCTAAGTAAAAAGAAATGAACCATCTATGGCAGATGCAATACTAAACAATAAATACTAAAAAATAATAAATAAATCATTAATATAAAAGTGTCATAATTTATTAGACAATTTAGAGATCTATTAGAATTAATTTGTTTCAATTTAGATTAATTTATTAATTTATAAATTAATTAATTAATTTGATTAATATCTCATATTTAATCTTTAGAGGTCTTATAATTTTCTATTATATAATTTTCTATAATATATTATTTTCATTTTTCAATAATATTTTACTTCAAATTCATAAATTTATTATGATAACCTATTATGATAATATTAAAAGACCTCAAAGACATTACATATCAAATTAGAATGATGGATATATTAAAAAACTGTGAAAAGTAATTTAAAGTTTTAGTCCGAAAATTCTCTTTTTTCGACCGTAAGCACATCAATACAAGATATCGCACAAATGTCAAAAACTTAATTAATGGGTAACGTCATATAACAGCTTTTATAAGAACAATTTCTTATGTTTAAGAAACATTACTTGTAGAATAAATAAAAATAAATATTGCTTTACTCATCAAAAATATTGGTAATGAACTTATTATTGTAGGAAATATTTTTAATACATTGTATGATTGTTTCTTGCATATTTTGAAACATAAAATAATATAAAATTAAGATATAAATTGTAATTCTCTTAATATAAATTTATATTTAGAAGTATTTAAATAAAAAATTAAGTTAATAAAATTTAAAAATTCATATTTCATTTAAGATTTATGGAAATAATATGTATAATATACCATTTTATTCAATTTCAAAGACAAATTTGATATGTGTGAAATAAAGTTCCACGATATAGAACATTCTAATTATATATTTTTATCAATCTTCATTTGTATTTTACGTAAACATATATTTATATATATAATATATGGATATATTTATATACTTATTTATTATATATATAAATATATGTATATAAAGATTTATAATACATAAAGATTCATCACACACTTTCCCGTGTAAGCGCCGATTCTTATTTTTCAAAGGTTTTGGATACGTAGAATTCGATTATTACCAAACATGCAAATATGGACTCTGATAAATTGATTTAAATATTATAATTATGAATTTAAATATAAATAATCATAAACAAATTCTATATTTTTATAATATTAGATGTTTTAAATAGGTTTTGTATAACAAGGTATAGTTTTCTTAATAAAGTTCTTGAATAAATTTATTTTTGAATATTGTTAAAAAAATATAATAGTGAACTTAGTTATTCTAAAAACCATATTTTATTATTTTATTATTTATGATTTCTATTTGCAAAACACATTATAAAATGCATTTACAATAAAAGTGAATAGAATGCCTAATTATATAAATATAACTTTTACATATTTTTCCAATATTATATAAAAGCTACTTAAAAATTTTTTTGGAAATTAAAGTTAATTCATAATTCTACATATTTATATTTCATGTTATAATTATATTTCATAATTTTACAATATTCTATAAATAGTTCATTTATGTACAACAGATTAAATAAATACATTTTAAACAATGTTTTTTAAACTTTTAAGTTTCAAAATGATTGCTTTGTAACGAATTAATTACAATTTCTAGAATTTATAATTTATAAAATTTAGGTAAATTATATCTCTTGGCTATGTTATCCAAATGTTATCCAAAGAGTTTAGTAAGGTAATAGGATTATTGAAGAATACATATTTTATAAATTTCAACTGTGATCATTAAAAACTTCCATTTCTATATACATTAATGATGCTACGTATAAGTACTTATTTGATCGTAAACTATGTTTTAAATGAATAATTGTTCAATTAAAAAAAATAACGCTTTAATAGAAGTTAAAAGAGTCTACTTATTACTCTTTATAGAAAAATATTGTGTCTAGACATATAAGAAAGCGATAATTAATTACACTTTGAATCGCACTTTTTTTTTAATTTTTTTGTTTTTTTTTATTACTTTTTATTATTATTTATGTCTTTAAAAAATTTAATAGTATTTAAGTAGATAATAGATATATTGTTATATTTAATTTTTATTAAATATTATTTACAATAATTAATAATAATATAATATTTTCTTTCGGCACCAGTATAATGCAAACTTCATAACGGTCTTGTGTAACAAAATGGTTAGCTATGGCTCCTTAAAAAATGTATATTAGAAAATTCTAATATTTAATATAAGAAATAAATTGTAATTTAATATTAGAAATAAATTGTAGTAGAAACATAAATATGACAAGAAAACATAAGCTTTTGATTCATTACATGTACGCATAACTCCATCGTCTGTTCATCATCTCTTCACAAATTCTTTAAAAACATAGAAATTAAAACATATAACTTAATCATAAAATACTTAGAGTTTAGTTTTTAACATTATTTGGTATAATAAAAGTGGATTCTATTCATTTAACTATGAGTTTATTAATTATACTCCAAGCTGCCTTGGAAAAAGTCAAAATCGTAAAATGTCGAGAACTGTAACTCATTGTGAAATTTTAAAAGAACACTGTACGCAAGTGAAGATAATACTATACCAAGGTACCTTCTTGTTAACCTTTTTCTCTATTTGTAAAATATACGCATTTCATTTCCTGATTAATCTGATAAAATTTAATAGTGCAGTTTTATTTTTAAATAAGTTCAATTTTTAGATAATAATTTGATAATTTCCGATTCGGCAATACTACTACTATACAAATTTTTATATTTAGTACTTTTTTTCAGATAATATCACATATATCTCAAAATTTTAATTTTAATAATTTACAATTTTATAGTATTAAATACAATATTGTATAATTCTAAATACACAATAAAAAATTATAGTATATTATTGAAAAAATGTATTATATTATAAATTTATTTTTTCGTAATATTGTCTAAATCAGTAAATATTATAATATTTTTTAAATATCTTTCAAGTATGTATTATTATAAAAGTTTGAAACATTTCATAAAAAATTTATTAACTGTACTAAAATTTTTTACAAACTATACTTTATTTATTTATTTGTTTATATATATTTATTAAAAGTCTTTAATTATGAAGTATTTCAATACAATAATAAAAAAAATTTGTTGCATTGAAAATAGTGAATTAAAATTTTTATATTTTGTAAATAAGACCTTTTAACTAATTATATAAAATAATTTTTCTATGCACCTTACTACAATAAAAAATATAAAATATTTATTTTACAATTTTCCAAAATACAAAATACAAAAGTAATATCAGAATTAAAAGAATTAATTAATAAGATATAGCCACTTGTTTTAAAAATGATCAGAATTATATGTAAATGTAAATCCCAATTGCAGGACTCAGATTTTTTCGTTTGTGCAGCTCATTCATAACATTGAGAGAGCCATGAGAGAACGAAGGGGGTGGAAAGAAGCTACAACCAAAAGCAATGAATTAAATGAGTGTAGCGCATAAATCACACGCCAATAGTTAGACGTTACCAGGAGCCTACGAGAATAAAGTACAAGGGCAACTGTAAGGAAAGGTAAGAAATAATGAGTTGTTCCTCGGAGGAGTGCGCGGTCATCGTCGCGATAAAGCTTGTGCAAGCGAAGAAAATATAACCATCCAATAATTACGCGTATAAATCAACAGTGTTAATACGTTTGGAGGCGTATTGGGACTAAGCTGAACGTAATCGGGTGGGAGGAGGCCCCCCTCGACAAGCTTTATTATTTTATACGATAAGCACGAGTATACGAATAATAACAAATGAAGTATCATCTTATGTGTTTTCCGCATAGACTCAAATAAAATCCAGCTAAATTAATCTAAAATGATGCACCGTTTAAAGCTTTCTTTGGTTTTGGTTTTATGAAACATTACAATTAAACAAAAAATTTAAACTAAAATTATACAATTTTAATTTAGATATAGGTTCATTCAATGTAAAAACTGAGTTTTTTAAAAACAGAAGTTAAAAATTTTTTAAATAAAAGTTTGTTATCTGCATTATTAAAAAGCTATTTATTCTTGAATATTTTTGTACAAAATATAATATTTGAAAACATCATTTAAGAATATAAATGATCTGTTTACTACGTAAAATTCTAACCCATTATAAAAGTAAAATATGAATATAATTTAAAATATATTAAAAACATTAATTATGTTTCTAATACTACTATTTGCATTTATAAACTCTTATTAATTTTGTGTATTGTTGTTAGAAATTGTGAATCTCATAAATTATATTTAAAAATTAAGTTTTAAAAATACTTTTATATTATACAAAATTGTTCCATTGTTATTTTTAATATTAAAAATTTCTTTCTTTATACTGAGCATTTGGCTCAAGTAATAAGTGAAAAAATAATATAAAATTATATTACTTAAATAAAATTGGTAAAGTCTATAATGTTTTTTTGACATGTATATAATAAAGGGGCAAAAGATCAATTTACAACATGAAATTAATACGCAAGATAAAGTAAAAGAAAAGAAATTAAGCTGCAATCGACAAAACGAATCGGTGGTAAAAAATTATAGATGCCCAAGATCTACAGATTATTTAATATAACAAGGAACAGCAACACGCCTACTTATTAGCCCAAGTTTACTTAGAGTCTTTCAAGGCTTGTCTGAATATGTTACGCCCGCTAATGATCCATTGGTAACGAACTACCGTGAGTCACCGCTGGAATTGAACTTCTTATAGTCTGAAATTGATCGTTTTTTCGTTCTGATGTATCATAGATGCATTGAGGCAATTGCAAGCATATGACATTCTTAATTGAAAATATATTTTCTTTCCTAATTGTTTTAACTACTTATTTAATCAAGTTACTCTACTAAATTATATTCAACTCAATATTTAGAATATTATATTCTATTATATAAATATATTACTATAATACATACAGTTTCAAGTTTTACAATAGATAAAATAATGAATAGTTCAAGAATATTTTAATAATAATGACATATTTAATATTATTCGTATTTACTTAATTAAATCATGTTCAGATTATTAAAGAAATTATAATAAAAAAATTGTTTGAAAATTTTTTAAATATTGTTTGGAATTATTTTAGATTTTTTAGTTGTAATTAAATACTTACTTTAAAATAATAAATTATTAACTTGCATTGATAATTTAATTTAATAATTTAAATAGCGTACTTTGTTCTTCAATAATTGTTCGTTCTTAAATATACAATCAAATATAAAACTCTCAACAATGCATCTATTAAAACAGATAAATATATTATTCTTTACTTACTACTCCTTATTGTTTCGATTGCTCCATTATTACGAGGTCATATCCGAGACAAGTTTTGTAGTTAGTTCTTAACATTAATATATTAAATCAATTTTAATTAGTAGAATCAGTTGTTTTATCAATGAATTTCTCGAAACTATACTTACAATTTAGTTTTCAACAAAAATCTCCTACGTGAATTACGTTTTAATCAATAAGTTGTAATCAATCAACTCATAACACGTCGCAATCATCAAAACCGAAACTTCTTACAAACGTTAGCTAAAAGTTGTATATTTAAAGCTGAATCAATGATAACAGCAATAGCTTTAGAAACAATATTGAGATGAGCGGTCTCATACACTCTAAAGAATCGACCTCAACCTGCAGGTTTACGAGAAGTTAGCAGCAACAGTAGGAGTACCTGGTTTTTTTAACAACCTCTCTTTTATTTGTTTGCTTAGTTTAGATAATTAGAATCTGATATAAATGGTTATTATTTATTGCTCTCACACATATAGAAATAAGATAGAGAGAGAGAGAGAGAGAGAGAGAGAGAGAGAG
>JAPYYT010001868.1:0-22591 GCA_030522565.1 Ceratosolen corneri
GTCCGAGGAGAGAGAGAGAGAGAGAGGAGGTGTCCAGAGCTCGGGAGGGGGGGTTGCGATGGGGAGGGAGGGTGCGAGGCACACCGGGGCCGGCGCTTTGTATCCCAGAGATCGGCGAAGCACACGAAATTTCGCCGAACCGGAAAGATGATCAATTTCAGCCAATTAGCGTTTCGCTCGCTCGCATGATTTCGCGATCTGTCGGGATCTGTCGGGGGGCTCGGCTCCCGGCCAAATCCCCATAGAAATAGTTGTGTATTATTCGCAGTCCCTTGGTGGCTTAGGCGCGCTTGAGTTATTTTCTGATAACCCACATTCCGATTGCCTCTTCCTTAAATCCATGCAAAGTTAAGGGAGCCAGTATAAGTTTTGAGTAGCTTTAAGCGCGCCCCAATGCTTTTGGGTTATTGATATTGCAGATATGGATTTTTCATGGACATCGAGTGCTGTTGTTCGTGAAAACTGTCGAGTTCTCGAGAACGGAATGGCTGCGTGAAATCGTTTATTCTCCAAGAACTTCTCCTTTGACTTTCTCCGGACCTCCTTATTTGGAGTGAGAAGTTAAAGAAGCGCGGACCACCACGGAATTGTATGATACTTTGCGAGCAGCATTCAATTAACAAAAATATTGATGCGCAAACATTCAGGGTAATGGACTATCTTAAACCCGAGTAATGCTTTTTTATTGCTTTATGGTACAAAGAAAGCTTTTCCATTATGCGTCCCTGCCTTTCTACTGTTACCTTCATTCTCTCCAATTCTAGAAATGCTTTCACGGCAATTCCTATATAATATTACATGCTCTTATTCGCCAGTACTGTTGACAAATTTTTCACAATCCCGAGGTACGTGGAAGAAAACACTTTGCGCTATATTACGGACTATATACGGCTATTTACCTCGCGCACTGCCTACGATTCCCCTCCTCGATAAATAATTGTCGAGGAAGATTCTTGGAGGAAATTTGGAAATAATCGATATCCAGCGCTGAGAGAGCTCGGAGCATATTTGCCTTGGCACGACAACTACATCTCCAATGTTTTTCAAGAGGCTGAGTTTCCCAAATATCATTTCACGCTAATTATTGCAGAGTAATGGCTCGAGACTGAATGTAAAAGTGCGCGTCCGAAAGACGAAGAATGTCGTCGCAAATGCAGTCAAAGGCAGAGATCGGAGCGGCTCTCGGGCGAAACTGCAATTTCCCAAAGCATCGATAAGACTGGCGAGAAATTATTCGAGCTTTCTCGAACCTCTGGATAATCTGGTAGCTCGAGGTGCCCAGTTCCTCGTTAAATCGTCCACTGCAGGAGATGAGGTGAGGGGCAGGTGTCGAGGGCAGGTGCGTGGCGCCGATTCCTCCAGCTCGATAGCTCACCAGGAGTCCAGTCCCGGGCAAGCGAAGACTGTCGGGGGTCGAAGCCGCGGACTATTCGCACCAAAGTTTTCGATTACCAATCTCCTCGCGAATCCAGTCACGCCTCGCATCGATAAAACGTTGATCCTATTTTTACAGTTCCGCGCGGGAATACCCTTTGCCAGGGCGCCCTAGGCTTCCGTGACGAGAATCCAAATTTCCGGGAGGACGCGGTGCGCGTGTCGAGGAATAAAGTCCGTGAGGATAAAGGTGGGAGCAAGGACGAGAGCTCTCGATCATTATTTCTCGCATTGCTGAGGGTTAGCTGGCGGGACTGGGCCACCACCGTTGGCCCTCTCTTTATGGACGAGGGGGCCAGTCGAGGGACGGAGATGCGGGATTTGAGGAGGGATTTGAAGCAAGCTGCCTGATAAAAATGATTTTGTGTCAGGGTCTCTGGGCTATTCAAGAACCTCGTCTGAGCCGCCGAGGGATTAAAGTAGGCACTTTGAAGCGCAAACCTCGGCTCCTCCTCGCGATCGATGAGGGCCAGAGGCGTTGTTGGTGAGTGAGGAGTGGAGGGCCGAGGGAGGAGTCACTCTGGCCGGAAGAGTGTGAGCTCGCGTATAATGAGGCCGGAGGATCGAATGTTTCGTAAACGTGAAATTTGACGGGAGTCTCGATTCAACAGCCTCGAAACTGCTTCTCGTCCTTTATTTTTTCTCGTCTCAGCATTCATTTCTCCCTTATTTGCATATTAGTATTGAATTTGGTTCACGAGTGACAGCAGAGGACAACATTAGACCTTTGCCTTTCAGCATCTTGCATATTTATTTCGCACTCATACATACATATATATGTGGACACCCACGTGTGCGTTACAAGCGCGTAAATTCAATTCCATAAATCTTCGTAAGAACATATCCAAAATTTGTTTCTACGAAAATATTAAAATATCAATAACTTTGGGTTAATAATTAGTAATGCACGATTGTTGGAAGCGATAAAGCCGCAGTATTAGTAACTAATAGGCAACGTTGCGTAACGTCACTTTCATCATTAAATCAAATAGCTAATATTGCTACTTGAGCTTAATGTGTACACTCGCAAAATATAAATTAGAAATTCGGTCCACAAATTTATATTCAGCAAGCTGGAGATAAATTTAATTTGAGAAAGTGCTTCAAATATTCATGTACAATTTTAGCAATCCACACATACATACATACATACCGTATGCATTTCTAAAAAATATTCTTAAAGACGTTATTCGGCACAGCTGTAATGAAAAGTCAATTACTTTGTATTATTAGGCCATTGTTGCAAGTGATAAAAATTCTTATCGGAATTAATATCGAGGCGTATAACCGGTTTGTGCCTATACGTTACAACCGGCGTATATATTACAGCGATCCTGTATATCTAACGAGTTTGTAAAATTATGCCGAGTAGTTATTTTGTGCAAATAAGAAACGCTGTTTAATGGTTATTCGATTGGAAATGTAGAGAAAAGTCTGAGCCAACAGGGAATATCGAGCTCTTTCAAAATTCAATGTTAATTGCACGTTATTTATTAATGAATTTGCATTATCGTTGAATCGCTAAAAGTCGCGCGCATATTATGTGTAATAATAACAGTGGTAAAGTAAATGCGAGGAAAAGATCTTTGGCCGGGAAACAGTGAAATTTACTCGGTAACGCCAATTAAAGGGAATTCGCACATTCGCTAATCTTGATTTTATAAATTTCATCGATAATCTATTTGATGTGCGCTGATAAAATCATTACAATTAGCGGTGGCCAAGGGGAATGAATGGACAGGCGAGAAATATAGTATTAGTTTTGTATTGTCTTAATGTAAAAGCGCCACAGCGAGTAATCAACCCAATTAAAGTATACGTACAACGTAACGAATGTCTCTAAAGCTGAGTATCGCTGAATATCGCTGAATATCGCTGAATACCCACATTGCCTAATTGCACTTAAACGAGCCTCACGTCATTCACCAAGTCCGAATAAAACTCCCGTAACCCCTTGGATATAGGCGAGCCTCCTCTTCATATCGAATTAATGCCTATGCTCTCGGAATAAGTTTTTTCATTCGACTTGCGGATTACAATAGTAGGAGTAACGTTATTCCAGATTCCACGTGGAACGGTACTCGGCAATAAACTTACCCCGTAAATGAATACCCCCGTAATATGTGTGTGGAGAATCGATAGGCGCGGAGAGTCCGTGGAAGGAGAGGAAAAGGGGGGGGGGAATCCAAGTACCGTAGGGGAGTTGGAGGTGAGGCGTAGGAGCAGTGGGCACAGGTTGGGAGGCGCGAGGCCGAATCAGGAAACATTCTCAAACTCGCCGATAAAAATTCAGGATTAGAATGGGATATTACCGAACATTATGGCGAATTGGTTCGCGAGGAGGCGGGTGCGTGATCGAATGCGGTGGTGCGCCATTGAAAGCCCGGTACAGAGCCAAGTCGGGAAATCGTCGTAGGCGGGGGGGAGGGCGGGAGGGAAAAAGCAGAAGCGCCGAGCCGAATGGGAAAAAAGGCGAGTGGAGAGAGCGAGGGAGCAGACGCGCCGCGGAATTGTTCTACGGGCGGCGGGGGGGGAGGAGAGGGAATTGCAAAGTAACGGCACTCCATACGTAAGAGCGCGATCGCCTCCTCCGACCCGCTCGCGCAACATGGAATAGTAATTTTCTTTGGGTGCGTTCGCATCTGATATTTATTGCGCGAAACTGCTGCTCGATAATACAGTCCGTTCCCCGAACGGAGCTGGAAGAAGAAGATAAGTTGCCATCGGCCTCGCCGTGTATTATATACGTGGCAAAATGTGCACACGCTCGGCGGACGCCCTTTTACCCCCCCCCCCCACCCCCACCCCAAAACCCAACGCATCCCCTTACCCCCGCGCCCCGTCCCATTACTCCGTCTCGCCCTCCTGTCCCTACCTCTCCGTCCTTACGCGCGCGCGCGCACGCACACGACACGATAGCCCAGAAATAACACGTACGCGCGCATAAATAATACGCGCGCGCGCGCGCGCAGCCCTATACAAACACGAAAGCCGATATGAGTTCTTGATTTAGTATGCACCGACTAATGCAAGTGTTTAGTCCCTTGTATTTTCGTGTACAATCGGGTATACAACTCTTTTTTAACGGTGTCAATGTAATACTACCCATACGAACATCCGAACATGTGTGCAATCACGTGAGCTCAAGTCCGTTTGCACTCGCGTAAGTACCCATGCAGCCAAGAATACCAGTACGCACGTGTATCGTTCAACGCACACCTGCAAGCCACAACATTTATACACAGTATTGCCGATATAGAAGATTATCATTGGCGTTTCTATATTTCTCATTACCACTAATGTTTAAACATTAAATGCAAAATAATAGCAAAAATTAATTGTATTTAAATACGAACACTTTTGTTTACTAATTAATCTTGGTAAATTATTAAGATTTACCAGCAATCAAATTGCTCTCCTCATTTTAGAAGTAAAATATAGCTTTTGGTAGAAAGTTTGGGCTAGTTTTTTAAATTCAAATAATAGCCAATTCCCTACTGCATTTAATTTTCATAATATTTAATAGGAATCCGTATTTTTTTTCTTTTGCATCCAAGATTATAATGTTATAAAGTGATTTTAATAGCTTTCAATTTTTAATACCTTGTTGACATTTATAGAAGAAAATATGTGTGTGCTTTATTAAGCCATCGATATAAAATTCACTTTGAAGATAATTTTTATTTATTGCCGCTATGAGTAATTTATTATTATTTATTTATATATTTATAATTATATATTTATAAACAAAAATTATTAGAAACACCTTTTCAAGTTGAGGCAATACTTCTTCTGTTTATCTGAACAATAAAGAATAATAAGGTAAAATAAAATAGAAAGAATTTCGTTTGTGGCTCAGTTTGATTTAATACGGATGCATTCGATTTTTAAGAGAACATAAATTTGAGTTAACTTATATTTTAATTCGTTCATTCTTATAATGTCTTTTTCATTTCAAAGACAATAAATTAGACCGATAAGATGTGTCTTATACAATTCAAAGATATTGCACATTGATGTAATATTTCGCTTAGTACACACACATATATATATGCATACACGTATTTATAAATTTTTACGGAATTTATTCGAATATTGTATAGTGATTGTACTAAATTAAAGTATAATAAATGAATAATAAATTGTGAATAATAATAATAATAATGACAATAATAATATTAATAAATTGAAATTTTAATGAATAATTTCACCTTTAAAATTTACAATATTTAAGCGTCTAAGAATTGAAGGAATTTCCAAACGATTAAAGTATGCATCTATGTATGCATCTATGCATAGAATGCATAGATTTATCAATAATTTAGTCTGAAGGAGTTCTTATCCAATTGGAAAAAATGAAAAGATTATGTAAAGCATGAATCAGATCTGGAATGGTTAATAAGGCACAGGAGAATGAGAAGTGTTTGAAATTTTTCTAATTGCCAACGTTACGCGTGTTAATATTAAAGAGAAAAACCGGATATTTACCATTTTTCCGACAATTAAATAAAGAAAAATTCTCATCAAAGAGATAATTGTAATATAATCGTAAATGAGAAGTTATTACAAGTATTCCAATTTGAATGCGCGTCTGCTTCCCAAATATTCGACTTAACAACATTTCCTCCCATAATGAGATTTACTATACTCTTATCCGTACGCACATGTACATGGTTTTTGCCATCTAAACACATGTATATTTATGCGCTGCGTACACGTCTGCATTATGTATACGTACGCGCGTCCAATGTTTTCATCTGCCAGTAATATAAACGTGTACTGGATAGTATAGGGTAATGCATGGCTTCTGTCACTGCGATTGGTGGATACGACTCGCTAAGAGCAGCCAGTTTCTTGCGCATTGACACATGAATCATGAGAGCCGCATGTGGTCAAGCCTCGGACTTGCTCTCGCTTACAGGCACGAGTGTAGTAGTAGTGAAAGAGCGAGGAGGAGGTGGAGGAGGAGGAGGAGGACGACGACGACGATGACGACGACGACGACGACGACGACGACTGAGAAAGAGAGCGAGAGAGGGCGAGAGAAGAAAACGAGAAAATGTATAAACGGCTCATAGAGGCATGTAACGAACGACCAGTAAAGTACGTAGAAATAAATACTATGCTCATCTTCTCGAGGCAACGTGCTGGAGCAAAATATTAAAATGTTACGCTTATCTGGCAATGTCGAATATCAAGCGATGATTTAGAATTAAGGAACGCTCGGTGGAATGAGTTTATGTGGTCCAACTTCTGGCATTGAAAAAAAATGTTGAAAATTCAGTACGGGAAGTACGATTTATTTGCCATTCGTTATGGATATGCTTTTTATCCAACGTGTATATATAACAGGCTGCATTTTTACAAACTAAAATGTTTCATAGTTTTTAGTTGTTAAACTCGACAGACTCCGAAATTTATGTGTAGGAATTAAATTTTGAAATAAGAATCCGATATGGTTATTTCACGTGAGAAATTTTGTTGGAGCAGAGGCAGGCACTTTTCCATTGGCCAATGCTTCTTTGAGAGAGAGCACACGGACGATTTCTATAAGCCAATTGAAATTAATCAGGAGAATCATTCATTTTTAAGGCTTTTCGTGGTTTTATTACCTCGTCATCTATACAACTATCTCATCGCTCTACGTAATATTAACTTTTAACCAATCCAACAATCAATTTCAATGCATTGAGTCAAAGCTCCATTACAAACTAAGCATATTAAATTGAAAATCAAATTATTCTTTCACATTAGCTGTTAATACATAATGCGCGAGTCAATCAGAACTTGAATTGTATTTGACTAAAAATCATCCATTTTATAATTTTTCTCTCTCTCTCCCTCCCATCCCCACCCACCCCCTCACCAACGCTCTACGCACGGCCCATTCTCCCGTAATAACTAGTTTGCTTTCGCTATATATTCATAAATTATCTGTCTTACATTTCAAATTATTAAGCACATCTAACTTATGCGCCTCTTGTTATGCCTCTCTAACTCCTGGCTCCGTTCGTTATTGTCATTATCATTATTATTATTTACGTTAGGTTGAAAGGAGCGGCGTTCGGAAACGCGAGGCGACAACAAGGGACAAGTGAGATTTGCATGAAGCCCCTGGAGAACAGGAACTCTTTCAACGAGCCACTCTGTTTTAACTGAAAACACAACCACGATCAAAGATAATAATAATTCGAGCGATGGCCATTGTGCCGCAGCTCCATGACTGCAGACTCTCAAGCAGCAGAGCTACGAACCGGTCCAAGCCCACTTTATTCCTGGACCAGGACCAAGCCCCACCGACCCACCTTCTCCAAATCCAGTTGAAACACGAGGCTTAAAAATATATCGGGCAAAAGTGCAGTGGCGCTCGCGCGAATCCCAAGCCAAAGCAAACATTTGGACGGGGATATTAGCCGAGCCGATGTGGCCCCATCCGCGCCAGACCCCCAGGTATATTTACAGCCACGCAGCGGTGCGCGTGCCGCCTTGGCTTTCCCTCCCACCTCACTCTCCACCCCACCCCCCTAACTAACTAACTAACGCCTCACACCAACACCAACAGCCCCAGCCTCCCGAACAAATGGTTAGCTCGATGCGCACCTGCAACCCAATGGACTCTGACCGGAGCTTCCTTATGACTCGGGGACGATAGAGAGCTGAATTTACGAGCTCTTTCTTCCTCTCCTATTTCTTCTCCTCGCTTCTCCAGCCTTAATAATGCGGAGGCCAGTGAGGCTGCGCTCTCCCCGTATTTCAATGACTTTTTCCAAGCCACTCGAAGCCAGTCTTAACAATGAGCCAAACTCCCGGCCACCAAGCTGCCGATTACCAAGCGATCGCCTCTCCTACCAAATTCACTCGCTCCCGAATTGCCCGGCGATTGCCCGGCCAACTCGCCCCACTCGCCCCACTCGCCCAACTTGCCCGCTAAAACTATTATGAATATTCCTCGTGCTTTCAACGAGACTCCAAGCCAAAGCTATTATCGACACTTGGATCGCCCCGCTCCTCAAGGACAAGCCCACGATAAATCACGCTAATTAGAGCTGCCGATTACCAAGCAGATGTCTCTCCTCGCGGACTGCGCCCTGGGGATGATCTACCAAGGTAAGCTCGTCCTGCTCTGGGAGACGAGGCGTGACTCCGGCGCAGAATCCGCTCGTTAGCATATCTTGACAGCTCAACTGACGGAGGCGTCCACTTGGAAACCGATACATGCTCCTACAATAAATATTAATGTCGGGGAGGCGGAAAACGAGTGGCGCACTTGGAAAATGGATTCGCGAGGTCGGCGCTGTCGACGGCCGAGGCTCGATTCTCTCTCTCGAGAGAGAGAATCGCATGGCATTCACGTCAATTACTTCCCTCCCGACTTCTCTGCTTTCGCGCACATATTCGCTGAAAACTCGCACATCCCTTAATGGATCGTTTATCGTAGGTCAGTGATATTTTTACTGGGGAATTGGCAGTTGGAGGGGGGGGGGGAGGTTTAGCTTTCGAGAGTTCTCTGCTCGACCGCGAGATATCCAAGGCAGCGCAGAGTGCTACAAGCTTTTAGAATCCGATGTTGTTGCTTCATCTGAGAAGTTTGTTTTTCCATTGGCTAAGATGCCTCTTTCGACCAATCCTGAATCAGCAATTTGCCAAATTTTAGAATTTTCATACGCACTTTTAAGGTATTGGAGTTTCAGTTTCACGATTACAATGAGATTACATACACGCAAGCCCCAAAGTACAACAGATAACGAGCAAGAACTATATGTTTCATTTCCTGTTTTTAATGAAAAATATTGACTCGTAAGTGGATTCTTTAAGATTAGACTTATAATGTCTTATAAACTGAATGTAACAAATGAACGAGGAACTGACCTTTCGATACGATCGTTCAACGCATTAATTAAACTGAATCTTTGCGTCCGCATCACCTCGTCGTACGAATTTCTTAATATTTAATGGCGGTAGCCTGTTTGTGATGGTAGTCGGAAAGATTAACAAATGCTAGCAAGAAAAATAAAGTCTTGATACAGGAGGCAGAGTGGCCATTAGCATAATTTTTAACGACCATACGTAGCCTGTCAGGTATACAATAAAATAAGTATATTTATTAATCGCATATCACAGGTTTATGTGCAATGGAATATGCTACATCAACATAATTTTGTCCTCTTAGGGAAATTAAAAAATACGCTTTGCGTTCACTTATTGGCCGTTAAACTAATGTTGATACACATTGGAGCGCAAGCCTACCTTTCACTCTGCCTCCGACTAATTGATAAAAACGCTCGTTCCACCAGCAATAATCTCGTAAAATTCAATCAAACCAATTGGCTTCTAATATCTCCGGTAAAACGCACTCGCTGCGAAAAGTTTATCCCTTTCAACTTCATTTCTTAATGCCGCATTAAAATAAAGGCCGACCCAGATACTCCGGCCACCGCGAACGGCTACTTAAATTTTACTCCCGTCCAGGCTTAAGAAGGCCAGGCTCCTAACGATGAAAAAATCCTCGGCTCCCCGCAAACCTAGAAAGCGTGTAATCATAGAAGTGCACGCCAAGCCTTTTCCACTCGCTAGCTACGCACACGTCCACGTGCAAGCGCTCCGTACGCAACGTAAAGAGCGTAAGAATCCGCCTTCGTGTTTACATGAAATTTCGTACGAAAAATAGGGCTCCGACCGGTTCGTCCAAGCCTTTAGTCGACCAAGAGAGCGGGAGAGAGTGAGAGACAGACAGACAGACAGACAGAGAGTGGGATGCAGACGAAGAGCGAGAGAGTGAGTGAGAGATAGACTGAAAGAGAGACTGAAAGAGAGCTAAAGAGCGAGAGAGTGAGTGAGAGAGAGACTGAAAGAGAGCTAAAGAGCGAGAGAGTGAGTGAGAGAGAGAGAGAGAGCTAAAGAGCGAGAGACAGAGAGAGTGAGAGAGAGACTGAAAGAGAGCTAAAGAGAGAGAGAAAGACAGACAGACAGACAGGCAAAGAGACAGAGAGAGAGAGAGAGAGAGAGAGAGAGAGAGAGAATACACACGCGATGGATTTGCAGTGCTGAGGCTCCTTTCGCATATTGAAGAAAATAATGTTCCCGCAAAGCTTGTCAATAATAATACATGCTTAGCATCCAGTGCCTGAGTTGCCGAGACGCATATATATCGACTTCTGTGTCAAGTGTTGCAGTGAGAATATTGAAATACTTAGGATTCCTCTAAAATCATAAGTGCACGTCTGAAAAAGGGTGCAATATTTATTTTACGATTTTTCAGTCTTTATGGTTGGAGCGAAGAGGAGCTTGGAAAAATAATAAGAGCCTCTTCAGAGTTTGTGTAATTACTCCTGCCCCATTGTACGTATCAATTTTAATTGGAATTAATTTTAACTTGCTGCACTACTACTAATATATTTCGTTGGATAAACCTGCTAATGAGAGTCACTACACTCGCTTTATATTACTCTTCACACTCTCCTACGAAACATTAAATTTATTATTCATTTTGTTGCACGCGCTTGCATACTCACTCGAAATTTACTATGAAATTGCAATTCTTTAAAGAAACATTTAAAGAAACATTATGTTAATACTACTTGATGGAACGAATCTCGGATAAGTTAAATAATAAAGTCTAACCAGCTTTATTCAAATTTTGAATTTGCAATTTATAGAAATGGTTAAAAAATTAGTTATTCATTTACCAGTCAATTACACCAGATATTGTTTAATAAACGGCACTTTCATTAAAACTTATGTATAAATAATGTATCATTATTCTTAACGTCCCATTCTCAAAGAACACATTTCCTAAAAAATGTATGAATATTTTAATATTTTTTTATGCGCAAAGCGATTTTACAATTATTGAGCTCTATTGTAAAGATAACGATTACCGAGTTGTACACATTGCTATCGTGCTAGCTCGAAACAAACATTTCTCTAAACGACAGCTCTAAAATATCTAGACTATAAATACCATTAAATAGGAACAAAGTGTTCAACCACGAAACATTTTACACGCCTTGGCCAACGGCTCAGAGATTTGTAAACAATTTATTCTCAGCAATTTCACCAACGAGCATCCTCCATACATACACGTGTAACCAGCATCACACATATATGCTTCCGACTTTCCTGATGAACGCTTGAACTGCTTGTAATCCACATTGACCCCAGCACAATTAACATAATCGAGTGCGATAAAAGCCCCAAGACCAGAGCCCTTCAAATTGACAGATAAAGACAGTTGTGAAAGAAAGTGGAGGCCTAAGGATCGGCATCGTCGGCCGTTCCCGCAATGTAATCCATTGGCCGGCATTTAAACACTAAGCTGACTTTCAATAATCAAAGCTCCTCCACGCGACTGGGCCGCCCATCGTATATCATCCCTCAGTCGGCGAAAAACTTGTTGCTGAGGGAGAGCGGGGTAGGAGGAGGAGCGGCGGCGGCGGCGTGTCGAAGGTCGAGCGTCGGCCAAGGAGTTTGGAAAGTAGAAACTTTCGGAGGGAAAATGGCGGGATCGGGCCGTGTGTTCGTGGCTGGGCAGGAGCTTAGCTTCCGCTCGTGACACGTTCTTGCGTGAAAAGAAGTACAAGTGGCCGGGAAAAAAGCAGGAGGTATTCACTCGTATGAGGTTCTCACGTGGCTCGTGAAATTATTGTGTAGCTCGGGTTAAAGAAGCTGTCCCGGAACTATAAGCACGAAGAGGGACGACGTGCTTTGGGTGTCGGAGGTCAGCTTGCAAGAGGATATCTCGAATTCTCTGGCCTCGATAAGTCGGGTTAATTTCTTGGATCTGGCCTCATGTGAGCTCACGCGAAAAGGCAAATTTATGTTGATGACCTATAGAATTCGGTGTTATGATGTTATGAAAGATTTAAAAAAAAATGCAAAAACTATATGATTTATGAGTTCTGCTGCTAATTGAAACACCACATGCACATATAAATGCACACATGCAAATATCACACGATGTGGGCCGATTCATCGTGAGTCAAGAAATAAAATCTAATTTATTACCTTATTATTATTAAACAAAAAAAAAAAAAAGAGAAAAAATATATATTACACAATATTCATTTAGTTATAAAACTTTTAATATGATTCTGTGTTCTTGATTGTGGCTATTTAAATGTTGGCTATTTAAATTTTTTTGTCAAGATAGGTTTTTTACTTCAAGCTATCAATTTTTCAATTATACCCGATAAATTCATTGCAAATATTGAAACATGGATTTCAAATATAAAATTGTTGATATTTACAAATTATGGCTATAATTTAAAAAAATATATATTTCGAAGTATATCTGTTCAACGGAACGAGACAATTAAATTCTTTTGAAGATTGATAGTTCTATCGATAATCCACAAAGTAGTAATCATTCACAGATGAGCGAAAAATTTATTGTTCTATTACATACGAATAATTTCAGCTTATATATAAAAGTGAAGTGTATGCATTTATATTTTAAACATTATAAGGGTAATTTGACAAAGAGTTCACATAAAAACTTATTGCAAAATGTTTTATTAAAATTAATACTATGATTAGTCTAATATTAGTGATTGATATTTTCAAGTCTTCTTTAAAAACATTGGATAATATTAAATGAAATTTTAGCTAATTAAGTTTTTTCAATTGAAATTGCTGGCTGTATTGATGGTAGTATTGATGGCTAATTATAATTATTAATATTTTTTGTATAAGTGCTTTACATTTAAAATGATATTATCGAAACTTATTTAGCAAATAATGCAACTTTAATTTCTTTAAAGCCATCTAAATAGTTGATGAACTGTATGTATCATTACGTTATCTCAATTATGACTTTTCAGTTTATTTGGTATTTGAATGTGAAGAAATACAGTCTGAATTCTGATATCGTGGCTAATTAATTTCCTTAATAATTTAATAATTTTATCAATAATATTGTAAAATATTATTAACATTTATTTAGTAACATTATTTATTCATCAAAACCATTTGCAGTCATGGAATATATATTTTCCGATTTTTATATATGCGTGTGCATTACTTGGAATTTCTATGTGGAAAAATCATGTGTGTGTGTGTGTGCGTGTGTGTAACGCCTATGTATATAAAAAATCTAAATCAGTATTCTAGATGTAAAATATTATGATGAACAAATAAAATAAATAAGATGAATTAATTGACATGAAATTATAGATATTTATTTATTATGAAAATGTATTAACTTTTTAAAAGATTAATGATTAATTTAATATTATTTCTTTAATATTAAAAATAAATTTTAACATAATTAATTAAACATTAAGATGTTGTGCATATATTTTAAAACGTATAATCAATAATTTATATAAATGCAAACATGTATTTAATTATTTCATTTAATTATTTAATTATTTCATTACCTTAATTATTCTACCGTTTGCTTGTGCCTATAATTAAATAAATGATAAATAATGAATTTAAATTGTTCGCTCACTTCTGAAGGTAAAGTTCTCTTATACACACTGCACATCAATTTTATAATATTTATATGTTCTTTTGAAATTACAATTATTTAAAGATACTATAAAGACATCTGAGTTAATAAGATATTTTTCTAATTTTTCACATACTTACTCGAAACATTAGAAATGAAAATATTGAAAATGCATTAAAAATAAAAGATGTGATTATCTAAAAGAAATGTAAATACAACTTTTATATACAAAAACATAAAACCATATTATATATATATATATACATTAAACGTATCTGGATATTATTTTCTTATTACTATAAATAATCAATTGTATAAATTGTTTTTATTAGATTTTATTATATTATTTTTTCATCATATCTGCATAGAAAAGAAAATTTTATTGCTTTAAATTTTCCAAGTCTAGTGGTAATCAATGTTAATTGTATATTTATTTAAGTGCAGTACGAAAGAAATATTATATATTAGAAAAAAAAATTCTCGTACGTATATAATTGAATGTTTAATATAAAATATACTATACAATATATAATATATAATTTCATTTTTAATATAAAATATACTATACAATGTAAGAAAAAGAAAATATGCAATTAGTTTTATTTTTCAAATTAATTAGAAAAAATCTAATCATCTTGGATTATATTAGTAATGTTTATAGTTCTTTTTTAACAAATGAAATTTTAATAATGTTGAAATTATAATTAATTTAATATTACAACATAATACATTTTGATAATTAGTTTCCTACTTTATTAAAATAAATTAAATTAAAAATATTAAAAGTAAAATGTAACAAAGCAATAGATTTGAATATTAAAGTATCACCAATTTATTATAAATAAATTATCATCAAATTATCTTAAAATAAATTTAAAAAATTTGTTTCGCCTCAAAGTATTATAAAATCAATATTATATTGATAAATTTAATATTGTCAAGCCAATTTTTAGATAATTATTTTATGGAAATATTCATTCATAACTTTTAAAAATAATTATATTTATTTGTGATATTTATAAATTTTGTCCTTGACAAAACTTTAGTCGTATAAAAGCAAATATTTCTACAGTATTGTGTCTCTGAAAAAGGAAGGAGATGTCAAAATAAAAGTAAAACGAGGAAAACCATGTTATAAAATATAAAAACAATAAGGAGAAATGGAGTGTGAAAGAGAGCGATAGTATATATATCAACTTGGAAGAAAGAGCAACGATAGATAGAGAGAGAGAGAGAAGGAGAGAGAGAGAGAGAGAGAGAGAGAGAGAGAGAGAGAGAGAGAGAGAGAGAAGGAGAGTAATGGGAGAAAAAGATATATATATATAAGCATTTATAAGTCCTGAATACAACAGTAATAAAATATTAGTAATTTATTTTTCTTTCAAATACTCACGAATCTAAAAGTTATAAGAATTTATTAATAATGTATATTTTAATAATGTATGCTTTAATTAATTGCTCTTGATTATTTTAATCTATTCTATTTTTATCATACTATTTCCATTTCACTGTTTGAATGTTCCTTTTCCTATATCTCCCTCTCTTTCACTCCGCTCTCTCTCTCTCTCTCTCTCTCTCTCTATCTCCGAGTTGTTTTTAGGTTTGATCATTATTTGATTAGTTATCATTTATCCAGATTGATGTGCGTTTATTGCTTTTTCAAAACTCATAAAAGTCTCGTCTCATACAAGCTATACACAAACGAAGTGACCTATAATTACAAACCATCTGAATTTCTCAAACTTGCGCGTATCGTATTTTCTTTGATTTTTCCTCAGCACATGTTCATTTATTTATACAGCAAATGCACGCGCTTGTATATATAATAAAAAGTCTTTAACCTACCCCAAAATGTTGCAATTGAGAAAGGCGTGTTCGCTTTCCTTTTATCCTCTAACCTTTGCTACCTTTTTCTCCACTTGCGTCTTCTTCTTCTTCTTCGTCTTCTTCGTCTTCTCATTTTACGTTTGCCCCTTTTCCCCCCTCCGCCTCTCTCACCTCCCTCTTATATCGAGATTCGCGATTCACGCGAGGCTGACCGGGGGCCTTACCGTGGTATATATCGGAGTCAACGCCACTCCCTGACCTTACTTTCCGTTTTGCGCGTAATTTTTTTTCATAGCCTCTCTCTCTCTCCATGCTCGTTTACCTCTCTTTAGCCTTTATTTTGCCTTTTTGCATTGGAAGCGAACTCTACCATAAAAATCGCGGGCGTTAAAGCAGCCGCGAGGTCAGATCGCAACGAAGCATTGGAATGAATAAAGAATAGCTTGATGGATCGACGAATAATTAACGTTGCACTTAATGTGCTACAATAACGCAGTTGGATGCACAATTTTTCCCAACTTTAACAGCTAATATTTAATTTTTAGCCGCCTTAAGAAGCAAAATAATCTCTCTTCCCGTGTAAATTAATAAATTATTTATTATCTTATTGAATGAATTAATGGAACGTATTTTATTTATGAACAATTCTTGGAATAAGAATGACAATAATATCTAATTACGGTCCAAAAGACACGTTCGATCATTAATATTTCGTGTGCAGATTAAATAACCACGCGTTGAAGAGAATTAATTTTACTTTAGCCTCTCCATATAGTTAAGCTAGCAAAGTATTATACACACACACGTATATATATATATATGTAGGTTAGTAATGCATAACGTATAAATGTAATTAGTAAATTCACTATTAACGATGTTAACGTGTCGTTATTGCGCTAATGCCAACAAGCGCATTGTAAATAAGCAAGTTAATGAAAATTTATTTGAAAAACTTGATTGAAGGAGGCTAAAGCACATGTACGGCAAAATAATTGCACTTGTATGTCAACCATATAGAATTGTAAATGGTAATAATATTCCATAGTAAATAAATAAAATAATTACGATGATTGTTCGTATCGTTACTTAAGCTTCGTCGGTAGATGTGACTCCTCGGCAATTTGAAATTAGATTTACGTAAAGTTCATTGGTTTTCAAGCTCTTGATCGGAAGGACAGTGAACTCGGTACATTCTCGTTGCTTGTTTTTCTTTCGTTAGCAAAGAGACATCGAAGAAAACCAGTAAAGTTTTAGCCTTCGCATTCACTCACGTTTTCAACGTAAACGCTTTTCGTTTCCTTGGCGCATAAGCGTGACTGAAAATTCTTTAGCCAAGAGTGACATTGCTTTTGTTTATCATTATAACAAACTATACGGTGTGGGCGCGCGTGTGTGTGTGGGCGCGCGCGCGCGAAGTTTCGTCCGCGACCCGAATACCATACGTTAATTTGACTGATTCGGAAGCCTCGGAATAATTTCGAGATCAGCGAGGCGACAATTCAACGTCAACTAAATCAACAGCTAAAGCCAAACTCATTAAAGCAACAGCAAAGTCGCAATCGCTCCCACATTAACACTCCACAACGTGGTAATAATAATCCCTTGCTCCTAATTGCAAGTGCACACCCATACGTGAAATAGTTATTTTAATGCATAATAAGTAATCGGAGAAGAAGCGCAGTAAATGAAGTGGGGGAGTCGGGAGGGGCGGGTGGAGTGCGTTTTAATCCTAAGAAACGTATATCTAATCGTCGGAATTATAGATTTGTCCGTCGAGTCGAAACACGGGAAAGCTCTTAGGTATGAGCGGGGGGCAACTTCGCACTTGGCTTCGACGAGATAAAGGACGAGGTCGTGGCCACAGTGACCCCGGCCCCCCACCCCGCTCCACCCCTCACGATCGGCAACGAAACGCTCTCGCAGATTGATCGCGCGGAGGTTGATGATGATGCTGACCGCAAGGCAAAAAGGCCAAGTGAGCAGGAGCGCTAGCATGGTCGTTCGAGAGTGCATTCGTCTTCGAAGGCACGAAAATATAATACTGGATGATTGCCAGGGGAAGAGCATCTAGCCTACAATAAATGCATAGGAACGCTCCGGAAGATATTCCTGAAATGTCAGCATAGTTCGGTACGGGTCACTTGATAAGTGGTATATTTAGGCTCTGCTATGTTTGAAAACAGATGCTCCCGAGGCCGCTCCTCCGGTGGAGCTGACTTTTAGTGCGCGCACGAGCTGTTATTTACATATGCTACAATTGGCCAGCGGTAGTAGTTTTATGCGCGGCTCCACCGCGCAGGCAAAAGTTATTCGGATTAGCGAGCGAATTCCCGCGAGCGAAAGTGAAAAGCTTGTATCGCGTTATTTCTGGACGATGTGCGGATGAAAAGTAAATATATCGTTTTTGCGAGGCCGGCACGCAGGATTTGGAGGAAGCCGATGGCCGCGCGCGAGATTATTTTTTACCGAAGGAGGATTCGGTGAATTTACATTCGCTGCTTCTTCCCATTTTTCCGATGATTTTCCGATTTTTTCAGCCAAGTGTTATTGTCCCGCGGGCCAGCTTTCTCTTTTGTCATCCTATGAGCAAAGTGATTACAATCAATTAACCGCTCGCCGCTATTTATTCCGCAAAAAGCATCGCGATGTGCGCAGGCATCCATTCATTGTGGGGCTAATTTTTTCTTCAACTTCTGCTTCTTTCCTTATAATTGAAATACACGAATTAACCTCCATATGACTCGACTAATTCCGATAAATGAATCGAGTAATACGCCTATTAAGATATACTCGCCCCGAGTATTATAAATTATGTAAATTCAATGCATACTAAGTACTGAGATAAAGACTGTGGCCAATATAAATTATTTGCACTTTAATAAACTCATGTGACTGATATTAATTATTTTTTTTACTCGATAAACGGAATCTCTCACAATAGCATATTCAACGTGGCCGATCGATAAAATTACTACTAATTTTACGAATTAAGCTGATATAAAAAGTCTTTGGCGAGGCTATTAAAGCAAGTGAGATAAAGTGAAATAGCGTATGACCATAAATAGGCGTTCGACATTGATTTACCTTGAGATGCAATATTGATTTGGTTGAAGATTTCGATGTCTATAGTTTGCAGCAGAATAGAGCAATAAAATTCATTTTGCCTGCGAGTATCAACATTTTATTTTAATGGAATATTTGCTCGATATAGTAATTTATCTGTGAGCCGCCCTAAGAGGATCGGTAAGTAGATGATTCAAATGTCATTTCTCCACACGAGTGTCGAGAACGCGCCTAAAACAGACGGGAAATTTTCGTCTCGCATTGGCAAGGAATAAGATATAATAAGATATTCGCAAAAACTGTCTACTAGTGATAAATGCATAAAAACTGCATGCATTCCCGACACTTTGAGCGAATGCGACTTGCTCTCTCTCCACCTCCATATATATCTCTATTTATCCCTGTCTTCCCCTCTCCATCATTATCTCCTCCAAGGCTCAGCAGCAGCAGCAGCAGCAGCAGCAAAGACGCTTTTCTTTGGAAAGCCTGGTTAACTCGAATGTGTATCTGCTCTTTACTCTTGAAATACGCATTTAAGTGCGTCGCAATTTCGCGAGGCCGCGATGACGACCGCACTATTTGCATATATACCACTGGCGGCCAGCGAGGCGCGCATAAAAGTGCCCAAGTGCAAACAATCCTTTATGCGCGTGCGTGCGCGCGTGCATGCGTGCGTGCGCGCGTACGCGCCTCCACCGGGAGTAAGCGAGTTTTCGCTCGGCCATTATGCAAAGAGAGGGCCGACTTGAAATGCGCGCGCGCGACTCACCACGAAGTAGAGGAGTCGAGCGGTAGACCGAGAACGCGGTTATAGAATCCCTGTCGGGGTACCGGCCGCGGACCCGGAGGCTGCATGCGACCGAGAGAGAGAGAGGGGGGGAGTGGGGGAGGGGGAGAGAATTCCTAAGAATCGGGAGCCGAGTTGCGCGCCCCTTTACTCATAAATTGCCATCTAGCCGGTGTAACTCCACGATTCTAACGATTCCCGGCTCTTTGGGAATCGCTTGGCCGCCCCCCACCCCCCAACCCCCAACGACTTGCCGCTTCGCGGTACGTTAATTGCTGGTACTGTATTGAACATCGTGGCTCGAACGCACTTGTGTCTATCATTGATTGTAAATGTAAATATCTGTGGGCCGGCAGCGATATTATGCCGCTTGAATATTTTTGCCTTAAACTGCCGGTGCGCCGCTCGAGGAAGTGTCTGCATAAACGCTCCTTACGCTCTGCACTTTTTATTTGCATTTTTATGCTGCGGGTACCGTGGATACGCGGCCCCGTATGCATGCGTGCGTGCACGTGTACATTAATTGAATTTCGAACGAGTTGAAAAATCGTATTACTTAAGAACTTATTTGCACTTCTGTTATACAAACGATCAGCACTCCTTCATGGCTAGTGTTCCACTAGTAATTACTCGCTAAATAATGCACTTAATATCGGCTAAACGTTGCGCAGAATTGCAGAAAATTATTAATAACCGCATCGCGGATTATTACTCGATGCTCGTGATTCGCTGTGTGTGACTTCTACAAATAGGCAATTACCGACGATTATCACTTATTATTAATCATCGACTATCGTCTAATAATATTTACGACCGGGCGTGTTTGTATTTTTTTAATTTAATATCGATGCCATACTTACGACGAATGGTAACTATACGTCAAATACATTGTAATATCTTAATTGGCTTGGAAATAAAAACCATGTTTTTTTCCATTTATAAAAGTGTATGTGCATTAGTCACTCGACGAAATAACGAGTACTCCGCGCAATAAGACCGCTCAACTCCAAATAATAACTCTACATAAATAAAAAAACAATGTCTAACTCTCGGCCACTTTTCTCACTCTCCCCCTCTCTCTCTCTCTCTCTGTAATTTATTTATCTCTTAATAAATTTATTCGGCTTTGAAAATTATAATACATCATTTTAATATATTAACATTTAAATAAAGAGCTGGCAAGCTTAAATTGAAAATGCCTTACTTTTGTTTACGCCATTATACTCGATGAATAAAATTATAAATTTCTTTCCTATCAAGAAACTACTTTTTAAATCGTTTTCAAAATAAATTATTATAAAATGAGCTCATTTAAAAATAGTAATTTATGGTGTTATTAATTTTGCATAATAAGAGGCAATACTTTGCCCATTATATTAATGATAATTGCGAAGATACATTCATAAAGTTGAACATTTTGTTCTGATTATGATATTATCGTATCTTAGCCAACAGTGCTGTGAATGTAAATGTTATTTTTTTTCTTCTTTTTTTCTTTCTTTTTTTTTTTTTTTAATGATGATTTATTTATGAACTGTTAGTACATAACGATGACTGCATTAAAGTTTCTAAACTGTCAGATATTTTTTCGTTTTTGATGATAACTACTTGAAAAGTTAATTATAGCCCAATAGCCAACACCGAGCCATTCAACAAAAATAAAATTTCATAAATACAAATAGATGTAGGATTCTCAGGTAATAAATTATTACTAAATAGGTAAATAATCCTAGTGGTGGATAAACGATAATACTCATCACTCATACTTTAATTTTCACCGATATAAAAGAGCATAAATATATAATTGTTGAATAAATGGGTAATAATAAATATCATTTTTTTTAATATTCGAGCTAAAAAACAAATGTTGTAAGTACATCAAATACATACTATTATAACATATATATAAATTTATTGTACATATTCTGAATTTTGTCAAACAGATTTATGTTCGTTATAAAACTAATAATTTATCCATAAATATAAAATTTAATTATTTATATTAATATATATTACGAGTTCGAGCTTCGAATAGCTCATAGTAATGCCCATACTTGGAAAATATTGAAATTTTTGTCTCAAATTACTGCACATAAATTTATTCATATATATATATATATATATATGCGACAAATAATGAACCACTGAATTATTTTATTAAATTAATAAGTTCCTAATTTATGCATATTATAATTTATGCAAATTATTTAGAATATAATCCTACTACCTAAGAATAATTGAAAGCTTTGAAATAAATTTCAAATTAAAATGGAAACGTGAAAACTAATGTATGTAAATGATTAAATTCTCCTACAATTAAAATGAAAAGCTTTAAGCAAGAAATTAAATTCAATAAAAAAAATTTCATCCAACTTGAATCACAAGATGATTCTATTGTTATACAAGTTTCTATTTGATTACATAAGAGCTGATTATCCCAACTTGAAAGTATCCCAGTATTTCAGCAATTTTCGTGAAATGTATTTGGTGGGTAATTTTAACATTGCACTCTGCACACAAAACTTGGTAAAAAGCTAATGTTAACCGGTAAACTTTTATTTTCCATCATCATTGAAGCAAAAAGGCAGATATACTAAGAACTTGGATAATGATTGCCTCACACCTTTCTAAATAATTATTCAGCAAATCGTACATACAGATTCACACGCCCAAATCTCTGGTAAACTTTGAGTTTCTCTATTTCTATAAGACGGGCTCGTTTGATCGCAACCCTATTAACCGCATCTCTCGCATCGAGAGAGCGGAAGAGTGAGGGAGAGCGGGAGATAGAGATCGAGAGATCGAGAGAGAGAGAGAGAGAGAGAGAGAGAGAGAGAGGGAGAGAGAGAGCGAGAGAGCGAGAGAGAGAGAGAGAGAGAGAGAGAGAGAGAGCGGGAGATAGAGATCGAGAGAGAGAGAGCGGGAGAGAGAGAGAGAGAGAGAGAGAGAGAGAGAGCGGGAGATAGAGATCGAGAGAGAGAGAGAGCGGGAGATAGAGATCGAGAGAGAGAGAGAGAGAGAGGGAGAGC
>JAPYYT010001869.1:0-25263 GCA_030522565.1 Ceratosolen corneri
GGGGGTGGGGGGATGCGCGCGCACAAGCTGATTCCATTGAGCTGCGCTGGAGCTCTCATGAATGGCTCGACCGGGTCATTAAAAAAAATAGCTCGAGCTCGGCTCCCATTCGGCAGCTCCTCCTCGGCTTCGACCGGCGGCCGTCCATCCCCTCTCCGGGAGGTCATCGCCGGCCGCGCATTCGACTACCGGAGTACGCGCCGTAATCTAGCTGCACTAGCCGCGTCCTTGGATCCTTTCCCCTCGAATGCTCCGCAAGCCTATAAGCGGATAAGAGGGCGAGAGCGTGCGCGAGGGAGACAGGGCCAAAGTCGCTAATTTTATTAGGCAATGTTGAGATGATAACGGTCCAAATCTAAATATAAACGAGACAAATAGAGATGCATTGCTTGCTCACCGATATCGCAAATACGACGCCCATTCGCGCATTGATTTGCATGAAACTCGTCGAGGGCGCATCTCGGATTCCAGGCAACTCTGGCCTTTTCCATTCGGTTTTCATTACAGCATTACTACACGGCAGTACTATACTTGCTGCCGTCACTATTTCTACACACAACACTCGACTAATTGCAAATAGCCTGCCCGGCTGTTACATATTACCCCGCATAAAGTTCTCATTCCACCCCACCCCGCCACCACGCCGAAACCCAACTTCCTTCTCTACGGCAATAATTCAATGCGGACGGCATGGGATCCTTGAGGAAGATTCTTGAATGCTAAAGGAATTCTTCTCGCAATTGATTGAAGGTTGTAGCGCGAAATGGCAGCGTATAAAAGAAATTTACTCACCGCGAGAGAGCCTCGGCTCGTGTCCACGCGGTGAAAATGTTTGCACGCCCGAGGAGCTATTTCCATTAGGGGGGAGGGGGAGGGGCAGGGGCCAGAGGATGGGAAATCCGTAAGAGTAAGAGGCTAGTAGCTCCAAAATTAGCAAATAAAAAGGCAGGCCTCGGCAATAGTTGGCGGGGTGGTGGGCTAGTTAGTGGGGTGGTAGACGGGAGGGTCAGTGGGGATAATTTGCTCGGCCTCGTTCCGGGTAGTTTAGCTCGCCGCCATAGTAAGTTATTAGGCTCTGTAACCCTTGGCAACGAGTGCGTCAATGGGGATGAGAGTGGCCCCGTAACCCTATTTAGCTCTCTTGTGGGCTGTTGGGAGGCCGGGTGGGAGTAGGAGGGTTCGGGGGCCCGACTCGCGAGGAGACGGCGAATGTCGCTCGTTATGTACATCAACTTGAACGTGCTAGTTTTCTTTAGCGCCTACGTGCGGCGAAAGTTTCGTATTGCGAGCGGTGGAGCGGCGTGCTCATGCGCATTACGGACTCGGTCATGTAATATTCAATGGAGATGCTGAATTTCATTTTGGAAAGTCTTAGGAGAAGGGCCGCTTTTAATAGGAGACACTCGTTCTTGAAATTTCTATTTAATATTCTTGGGCCTTTGTCGAGGAGGCTTCTTTCGATTTCGTTATTTTGAAAAAGGCGGGTCAAGTGGGAAAAAGTTGAACGAAATAAGGGAACGTTGATATGCTTTTATTGAGTGATTGTGAGAATTCGGAGATTTCCATTAGTCGGTAATTTAATTTGCAAGTAAGCTACATTGACAGTTAAGCATATTAAGCAAATAGCTAAGCTTTACGCTTATTATTATAATCGTCATTATTATGAGTATTGGTATTGGAGTGGATGCATTTACAGACACATGACTGTCGGAAAGTAATAGCTGCATATTGGATTTGATATTAATTTCATTTTTGGCAGTTTTTACGGTGAGCGTGAGAGTGAAAATTAAACTTTAGGATGCCGATAAGGAAAGGTTTAAAAGCGAGGATAAAAGCATCCTTAGATTATATAAGCAAACGAATCTCGTGCTTTACAAGATCATCTGAACTATTATTGTACATCGAAGGCAAATTATATTTCTCAAAGGCATCCTTACGCACTTACTATATTCAATTGTCAAATATGAATTGAAATTTCTTTTGTAATTACGAGTCTTCGTAATTTGAATCGATAGCGCCGAATATATTGGGCGTCCGTTGTACCGAAAGGTATGAAAGACAGATTTGAAAAATCGAAAATACATGAACATTAAAAAAACTTATCAGAATATGTTTATCAGCTTTCTAGATAGAGCTGTGATTTTTCATTGTTCATTTCCTGTACCACCGATACACAATCGTAGATAAAGTCCAGTATCAGCCGAGTGTATCTCAAGAGTATTGATTACGCGTGAAAAAATTTCAATTTTTATCTTACGAAATATTGAATGATCTCATTGATGTATTGTACTTTAACGTTTTTTTTTCTTCTTGTATCGATAAATGCAATTATTTTCATTAGATACGTTATCATCGTGTCATTCGATTTAAATGAGTATATATCGCGTATTATTAATGAGTTTTTAATCAAACGTTGCTTTAGAATTGCTTATCTCCATTTAATAATTCAAACGAAACCAAGAATGAATGAAAAATACAATTAATATATATATATATGTATATATGCATATTTATGCACGTATGCTGTGTACGTAGGTAGTGTATGTACGTATAAAGTACGATACGATTTGCCGAATTAGTTTTGGCGACGGGCCGTGTTATGAGAAAAAAAATGCACGATGACGTAAGGCTTGATGATCGGTGGCCATTGATTGATGAAACGAGGCTACCTCTTTTGATAAATCATCCAATGTCGGCTGGGGTACTGTGGAGCTCGTGTCGGGCGTGATCAGTGCAGCATAGTCAAGGGCGGTAGCGGGGGGGGGGGGGGGGGGGGGGGGGGGGGGGGGCGGGACCCATTATAGCGCTCTGATATTGAAATATAGGAAAGCAGAGGGCCGCTTGTTACCGGCAGAGTATCGGTTTGCGGGTGTAGGGGGCGTCGTCGGGGTTGGACCAATAGGCGGGAGGTCGTCGGGGAAGGTTAGGCCGCAGTCGCAGTGACGGACGGAAGCTGCGGGCGTCGACCCGCGGACGCCAGTACTGAATGGGGAGGCCGTGGCTGCAGCCCCTGAATGCTTTGGTTTCATTCGGTTGATCCACGGCCAATTATCAATGAACGCCCCCCTCCCCCCACCGCCCCAACTAACCAACGGCGCCGCCGCCACGGGTGACTATCGACGTTACCGCCGCCGCCGCCGCCGCCGCCGCCTCTTCTACTCTCGGGCTATCGATCCATCCCAGGCGAGCGATAAATTTCCTTTCTCGCCCCTTTCGAGGAGCGCAGACAAGGACGAAATTCGTGATTGTTTGCGTGGAGCAGTTTGAGCAGTTCAAGGCCTCCGATTATCCTTTCGTTGTAATTCTTGATGATCCGCGGTGATGTTCATTGATCGCTTAGATTATTGCTCATGCGACGATTTAAGAGTGCATTTTCGGGATTTGAAGACTTATAAGTGGCTTCTAGTCTACGTCAGTGTTAATAATCGCCAATTGTTTACAATTTGTCAAATTGGTAATAGAGATTTAAGAAATCGGTGCTGTATGCATTTCGATGTATTGTCGCCATAAGTATTAAAGATTCACATATAAAAGTCATTAAATATAAAGATTTGAAAATGACGAGATGGCAAGTAATCTGCTAGTTCGAGGAAGAATTACGTAATGCAATTGTATTATTGAAATATGATGGGAATAATGGAAGTAAATCGATTATTAAAGAGACAGCGGGAGGAAAGAAGAGAAAGTGAAATTGGGGATGAATCGTAAGATGGGAAGAGATTTATTTGCGCTAATTACCGAGTATTTATGAATATCTCTAGACGCGGGCAAATATACAGAGAGACAGACACAAAGAGTGCGTGTAAGTTTCGCCATAGTATAAATCACGGAGGAAATGGCTTTAAGTTGCGAGTCGAGAGAGCGAGAGCGAGAGAGAGAGAGAGAGCATGAATGAGCAAGAGATTTGGGTTGGTGGGGGTCGGGGAGGGGGAGGGGGTGGCAAGAGGCGCGGGGGAAACGCCGAGTTCCGTATAATGACAAGCCTGGCCGGCCTACTGGCTGTGAGAGGAGGAAATGTCAATCGAGAATCTGCCTCGTTGCGGTTTCGACAGATGTCTTTAATTGACGATTGATTATCCTTGCGGAGTCATATATTTTTGCTTTCACTACGGCTAGAAGCGTCAAATTATTTTTACATTTGACCCTGATTATTTACCAGCGCGTTTTCCCTTATTTCCCATTATAATCTCAGCGAGGGGAGGAATATCGTGGCGCCATCTCGCTCGTGCTTTGGCGTTCGGGAAGACATTGAACGAAGATGGGAGATGCTGATATTCTTGTGGAAGATAATGTTCTTGGCATTGCCGCGATGGTATTAAAGGCTAGAGGAACAGTAAAATGTTATTTGCGAGAAGGGAATAATATCTATTGATAAAAATATTAATAAATATTTAATACTTCTGGGATATTAAAAATTCATTATTACCAGTCTAAGATATTTCATTAAATCTTCTCCTTCCGGTTACTTTTGTGCAAGAAGTTCTTCTAATAATACAATTGCAATTAAAAATGGTATTTATAACATTACCTAATTTCCTGTTCATATAAAAGACCATAAACTCTTAATCATAAATTTCAATTATATCCAATTTTATTATTGCACGTGAAATTAACATGGAAAATTTATTTTCAATTCGAAATAACAGCTTGAGACAAATTTTTCGTAATTTTCGTTGCGCGAATATGTTTTTAATTGAGATCGACTCCCTAAATAATATCAATCGCAATAGAAACCTCCAAAGAGTACGTACCATAATCTTTTATTACATAAACAATGTATTAATATTTTTAAAAGCCATATTAAGTATTTCTATGCGCGACAATAATACATTCATTGATTTGGCAATTAATTATTTCAATGTGATATGGGATTAAAACGAAAATTTTATATTCATTCACGACTACATACAAATAAGAAGGATTAAAGATTTTAAATCAACGATAATCTCATTATGAATTATCGATTATTAAATGAATAATTTCATTATTATTATTATCTAATTATTATTAGTGATGGCCAATTGAATCAATTTTATTTGTATTGCAAACAATTTCGAAAATATTATACTTTTAATTGTTTTTGCACCTCAATAATACATACCACATATTTGTCTTTATTGGGTAAATGAGGATAAGATATAAAACTGTAAATGCTGTTTGAAAAACTATCGTTAGTTTTGTAAATAATGTTTCGAAACGGTTATACGACAATTAGCCGACATCACCAAATTACACCACCATAACTAAATTAACAATGAAAATTTCGAATTTGACTCGACATTAATGAAAATCTTTCTTTTTCACCTTCCCACATTTGACCTTGGTGTCTTTATTTATTCGCTGTGTCGCCAGTCTACGTACAGGCAAATCGAGCGAATATCAGCAAGAAAATAGCAGACACATCGATGCCTTAAGCTATACTCGAATACTTTTTCAATGCTCCAACTGTGCTCTTATATCACTATGAGTTTTTTTTATATTCGCTTTGCATCTAAGGACAAACTTATCTGCCAATTAGTACTGAATCGGGAGACCCTCGGCTCGCTCAACCATTTCTTTATTAGCTCCTATCGCCGCTAGATATTGAGTCTCACGCCTAGACACATTCCATGTTTGCTTTATCAGTCCGGCAAAGTCTCTGTCCATCCAGTCTCGTATATATCCAGTATAATATACCTGCCTGCCCATCCGAAAGTGTCGCCAATGAAGCTCCGGTGGGCAAAAACTTGGGCAACAGCTGCATTATCCGCTGGCTGCGCGCGGTCTTCGCTCCTTATCTCGGAGCTGTGCGAAAAATATCGAGAAATAAGTCGGGCCCCGGCCGATTCTTACCGCGATAGCCGCCCACGCGACTCGCTATCCGGCTGGGGAAGGCGAATGATAATCCAGTGGTGAGTAGTGGAGATGCGGATCGACCAGTTTTCTCGGGCCCGAGTGACCCATCACCAGGCCGCCCTCGCTATTGTCATTTTCTCGCGGGGGATGACGAGTCTGAGCAATTTTAGAAACGAGAAAGCACTGGCCCTTATGTTTAGTGTGAGCTTCGTCGAGAGCTCGGGAGCGTTGGATTGCCGTGTGGTGGAAAAATTAGAGGACGAGATTTTCAATTGGCAATGTCAGGTGCGAGAGGCCCTCTCTATACGGCCCAATACATGTTGAGGCGCCCGATTATTTATAGAATCGAGCACGTAAGTTAAGATTAAAGGGCATATTCGTCGTAGGGGAATTGATGTAGAAGTATCAATTTCACGAAATCATGAGTGGACTGGGGGGGGGGGGGGATCGACGGTGCGAAAAGACGGAACGAGGCCGAGAATAACTTATTGGTGGCCTGTGAGACGACCTGCCGGAAAACGAGATGCCGAGGAGGCCTCAAAGGAAAATTCCGCTGAGCAGCCGCGCGTCTCGAGCACTTCAGGGAAAAGCCATAATCAGACATTTCCAATACCCCGTAATGCCGAAGGGTCATAAAGCCGGGGAAGTATAACTCGCGTGCGGAGAGGCGACGAGAGTTACGAGGGCGGCCGGCCAGAATAAATGCGGGAAAATAAAGAAGCAAATGTATTGGCAAACGGGGAAGATCTCGGGTGTCAATGACATTTGTAGCGCGTGGGATGCGCGGCAAGCTTACGCACACGTTACAATCGCTTGCAATCATTAATTGACATGTATTGCTCGACTGCCTTGCAGCTTCTCGTTGCTGATCTTGCTTGTCGATGAGTTAATTATTGTTCGACTAGTCTGTTGACTTCTTGCGACTCAACCCGCGCACTTGCGCATCAAACAATAATATGCCCTTAAATAGGGGGCGCATGCGTTTTGTTCAATCGCCGCAGCGCAATTTATTTTATTCTTTTTAATTTTAGCGAGGGTAGCTTGGCAATATTGTCCGTGATATTCGGTAGCTAAAGACACAGTGAAAGTTAATGTACTCGCACGATTATCTGAAGCGTATGGGGTAATTGGTAAGTTATTGAGTGTTTGTTAAGGTTTTGAGAAAAGGTCGCTGCTAACTGCAAGTGGAAAGTCGTGAGTGTGTAAACAAATTTAACTGCGATCGAGATGCAATTTAATTATAATTATCGTATGACAATTAATAAGGGCGATAGAAAGATGGAGAGAGAGAGTTAAATATTAGTAAGAGTCGACTTGCATGAGTAGATTTGCATTACTTGCATCAGTTGGAGAGAGTCTACACTTGACATTACACTTGACATAACAATTGGCATATCATATTGTGCATTGCCATGCGCAATCCTCGTCCTTGCAGCGCCTCGAAAGCGATCAAAAAAATTGAAAAAATTTCACCCACTCGACATGCCAGTCCTTTGCACGCAACACGTCGCACGTAAGAGGAAGCATAAGAAGTAGAAGAAGAAGAAGAAGAAGAAGAAGAAGAAATTAAAAAGTTTGCACAAAAGTCCAGATTTTATTTCTTTAGTCGAGGCTGATTTTTATTAAAGGGCACTAGTACACAAGTTTGGGCAATACCTCGGCATGTAAGCGTTTAAAGAGAGAGAGAGAGAGTGCATATATTCGTGAAGCGAGTGCGCGCGCACGTTGAGTTAAAGCTCGGCAGAGAAACCAAGGGATAGTCGTGGACGTACAAAGAGGTCCATTTGCTTGTTATGAGTCTGTGTCGTGTGCTATTAGATTGTCGGAAGTGGGGGGGGGGGAGTAGTTGGGCTGGTAGTTTGGTGGCCAACTTGTGCTCGTCATGCCACACACATGTCAGGCATATTGTATCTACTGGGCGGTGAACGACTGGCCCGCTTCGTTTCTCATTTATTTTTTTAGATTTCTCCATCGACAACAATTTCTTTGATCTTGCTCTCGGGTCTTGCTGCTATTATTCGCATTTTTCGCGTTGCGTTGAGGCGGTATTTTCGAGCGAAGCCGTCGCGTCGCGGCTGCAGTGAATCGCAGCGAATCCTTGCCCCCTCTCGGCTTCCCAACGAGATTTATGGAAAAGCCGTGGTCCGCCGAGTCCAACGAGATAATCTATTGGGACTCTGTCAAATTCAAAATCCCTGTCGGTCGTTGCTCTTGTAAATACCTTCGTTCCCCGATTTGGGGGAGATTATTAGTATCTGAGGGTGAGGAGGCGGATGCTGCGCATCGATCGTATGATATCTCTGAATTAGGTTCGAGAGTCGAGAGAAAAAATTATCCGCTCCCCCCCCGTCCGCCCCCCAAAGAAAAAACTCTCGCTAAACGAGGCTTTGGTCCGTGTGCTTCTTATATATGATCAAGGACGACGAGGCATTTGTTTGTCAGTTTTCACAAGCGAGTGGTCTTCCATTGCCGAGCATTGATAGGTAGGCGAGGCCTCCTCCAAGCTTAACCAGTCAAATATTTGCAAACTACAATTTCACATTTCACAATGAGCGAGTGATGCGAGGAGAAAATGGCAAGCCACCTCTGCCCAGACCAAGTTTCCGAGAAGGTGTGCAGAATCAGTTGGAGCAGGGTAAAGTAGCCGGGTCGGAGGGAGCTAAATGGAGGATTAGCCGGGACGAATGGTAGTTGTTCGTGATCGGCGGCGGGTTGAGCTTCTTCCGGGTGTTAAATAAGCACGGGAGTAACCTCGGCTTGTGCTCGGGGGCCGCTTTTGTAACGCGTCCGCGCATTTCATTGAGTCGTGTCAGCAGCAGCAGCAGCAGCGGCGGGACACGAGGGTGCCGCTTGAAAAGGAGGCGAGAGCTCCAAATTGAATCGCTGATCCTTAAGCCGATGTACAGTGAGGGAGGTGGAGGGTGCGGGAGCCACAGTATGTGTGTGAGAGAGAGAGAGGGTCGGGGCTATTGACATGCAGGGGCTCCATCGGTGTGCCCGAGCAATGCAAGAATCACGACATCGGAGCGCCGGTAAGCCGATAGTTTGCTCGCGGTCACGTTTCGACGTGCAAGTCGATGAATGGCTCATGGCGTTGGATGGCGTTTTGAGGTTACACAATATATCAGACTCCTATGCAGTGAGCATACCCCCACTGCCCCCTCCCCCATCCCCCACTGCCCCTCCCCGCCGTCACTATGATCGACTCCGTCGTGGAGTCTCGCGACCCGTGGAGCTCCTTTTCGGATGCTTTATTTGCCTTCGGCTGGATCTCCGCGCTCTTGCGACCTCGGTCGGCCAAACCTTTCGATTGCCCTTTTGTTTTTAGAGGCCTGGCAAGTCCGGACGATCGGAAGGTCAGTCGTTGACATGCAATCGAGCCCACCGATTAGGGCCTAAAATCACTTGTTTATTGTTGTTTATTTAACCTGTAGGGGGCTGTAGGTCGTATTTATGGATAATTGCGGGCAATGTGAATCTGCCGGGGCGAGTGACAAGCCAGAAGCGATAAATCTTCCTGGCTGAGGAATATTTCTCGTTCCTTGTCCTTCATTCCAAATGGGATTATGTTATTTGGTTATCGGCTGAGCTTTAAAATATTTTATTTCTGGATTGACGGATGGACGAAACGAGGCTGCTTGGTGTGCACTACTACATTTTGAAATTCAACACAACAAATTGAACACCATGGAGATAAAAATAAATTGCTGCTAGTCAAACGATAATTTCACTTCGCCACCACGAAGTACGAGCGACTCGTTTTGCATTATCGAGAGAGTTCATACCGAACTCGGTACTTTAATAACGCCTATGTACAAGACGTACAATGTGTTTTAGCACCTACCCACCCACGTGAGCGCGCATGCGCACGCATAGAGAGTGAGAGAGAGTGAGATGAATATCAAAATTACAATTCTAATGTTAATTTTGGTTAAAAACACAGCAGGTCATTTTTTCAGTTCCTCGAGGGTAATTCTTTTTCTTTCTCTTCGCATCATATCAGGGAAGGTGGTACGTTGGGCTTATTAATTGCACGGATTTAATTTTCTGACGTCATTATAAATTGTATTTGAAAGTGTATTTTACACCCGTGAACATCTGCATCTCCTCTCCCAAAGGCTAAATAGATACTTGACGATGAGTTCTTGAATTTTCGAGACAGCATAGGCATACCACGACTAATCGCTCGTAATTGTTCATGTGCAGTCGACAGATTACAGATACAACACGAATCGTCGATTTTAAAATGATAGCCGAGTTGTAGGTAGGGAAGAGCTAGTCGACTGCCGAGATAGCCTGCAAAGTTCGCAATTGAAAGTAATAATCACGGTTTTTTCAGAAGCACGAGCGCATTTGTGAGCGCGCGTTTGGAATTTTGGAAGCGCGGATTTGGAATCGCGGCAACGTAGGGAGCGATCGAATGGCTTTGGCAAATATAAGAATTGCGAGGGTCGAGCAGTCGTGTACAGCACTAGTGAGCGTCGTATGGTATAATTACGATATAAGCTTCTCTCTTATTTTCTACGCCTGCCACTCCACTTAAATCGAGACTTTTTCCCAGTCTTACTCGATTTCTCTTTGCTCGTTACAAGCCTCCACCCTTCGCCCCTCAGCCCCCAAGCTGCTCCTTTCAATGGATTTTTGCGTCTGCCCGAGAGTTTCTTCTTTCTCTCTTTCTCGTTTTACGGGATCGACTTCAATATTGTTTCTCTCCTCGTTGCGCGCCTGTACGCGTCTCAGCTCGTACCTCGACGTGTGTGCCTGCCCGCCGCGCGCGCGCATGGCGTTCGAGTATTCGCTTGGGCGTGCGTGCGTGCGTGTGTGTGCGCGCGCGCGCGCGCGCCCGTGCCCGCCTCGCTTGGTCACTCGATCGTTCATTGCGGCACTCTCCGTATATCGTATCGGCATCGTATTTCGAGGTCGAGTCGCGGTCTCGAATTCAAAGCCTCATGCACACGCATATGTAAAGAGATTTTATTTCGAATTTTGTCACGCGCAGAGCATACCGTGCACCGAGCGCTCCCCATCATTTAGATACCTCGATTGATCTTTTGTAAGTGCTTCGATGCTCGTATGAAAGCGAGGGTGCGCTTTTTTCCCGTAAATTGTCGTAGCTCGTGAGTAGAGAAGCGCGCTTTCAAAAATGCCACGGGCGACGTTTTGCATACGTCAACCTCTTCCTCTTCCTCCTCCTCCTCCTCTTCCTCTTCTTCTTCAATTTTTAATGCATTCGAAAACATGACGATACCTATACGAAGGCTAAGTGTACTGGTTGCACCTGCAGTGAAGCGTGAGGTAGGGAGCTTCCAATTTTCAATTATCTTGCTTACCGGTAAGTCGAAAATATCTTTCCCTATGCATCGGAAAGCATATGGTTAATTATGCACAGCCCCACTCATTATTAATGTCAACTAGAAGAAATTCCTACGAAGATTAAGATTTAAGAAAAGGTATTTGCGTAAACTTTCACGTCACATTGGCCTCATTGTTGTAATGCACAAAACACCCATTTAATATCTAAAGAAGCAATACGTATTATCAAATATGCTCCAGTTCCTTTTCTTCCTCTCATCAAGCACTAGGCAGTTTAATAATTTGCTTCATATACATATATATATATATATGTATGTATTAACAATTCCACTCACTAGGAAGCAGGAAAGTAGACGGTATATACTTCATTTACAATTTTCGCTTAATTAAAAGCATAATTTATAAACTGCAGTCACCTCTACTGAATACATAACAACAAGCTTAAATTAATTGCTATGTTAATGAGAGGTCCAACTCCATTCTTCTTTCCAATATCTTCGAGGAATCAATTTACAACTGATTAATTACCTCAACCTACGCTTCTATCGTTTATCCATTAAATAAATATATAATTCTAATCAATTACTAACACCAATTCACTACTCGCAACTCTACTTGCCTTCCACAATATCAATCTCAATACATCACACAATCAACGACCTTGATTAATGAACAATAGTTGAAAGCATAGTGGCAAAAATACGTCCAAGCCCCTTCCATTTGCAACCTTATTTCTGTCCTCTTCTTTCCCTTATCTGCCTCTCCCCGCTCGCACTCGATGAGAGTTTTACGCGCGGCTTTAAAATCCCGAACAATGTTCCATGTCATGTTTTAAGAAATTATCCAATTTGTCATCGTCACTTTCGATTCGACAAAATCATTGCTACGGAAATAATTTTACGAGCGTTATCGATCACTTTTGCCGCAGCCAACACTACCCTCGATACTTATTGTCCAAGTCCTATTTGACAATTAAAGCCAATGACAATCGATAGCCCAATGTCGATGTGCTCAGAGCGCTTGTGCTCCGGCATTAAAATGAGTATTGACACCAAGTAATTCTGTAATTCGTAGAAGCAAATGCGATGCTGCTATCACGAGAATAATTTCACCCCTTCGTTTGCATTGAAAGCCGATGGTCCCTCGAGGCCAAGTCCTCAGCCTCTTTCAACAGCATCCTCTCTCTCGTATCGGCCGTCTGATCGCAAGGGGCAAAGCAAAGCCGAAACGGATCGTTAATTTGGATGATTGAGTCGGGCGACATTTACGAGAGGCGGCACATTGCGTATAGGTACTTGTTGTTGTACTCGGCCGAGTCGGGCGACTCGGTTCGAGCGGTATCGAGCGAGGGAAGGGGGGAGGGGGCAGGGGAGGGGGGCGGGGGGCGGAGGGAGAGAATGTGGCCCGTCTGCCTCGGATGCAAATAAAATGAAAATGTGCTCCGAGTGATTGATGCTGAAAGAGACTTACTCAATGAAGCGACCGAATAAGCGCCAAATAAATGAGGTAAACGCTGGTTGCGCAAGAGATCTCGAAACGGCTTATTTATACGTCGAGTTTTTATTTATAAATGGCGAATTCGCGAAAGGTTGGGTAGGCAGGAGGAGATGCCGCTGCCAAGAGGCGGAAATTATGAGTTGACGAAACTCCGTGGACGCGGTGTGAATTTTTTATTTTGTAGCTAGTGGCTTGCGTGGGGAATCGCGTGATTCATTTGAGGCAATTTTTTCTTACCTCTCGCTCTTCCATGCACTGTAATTTCTATACATTATCGAAGAGCTGAACTCGGCCCCAAGAAATAGGATGAATTTGTTGTAAAAAAAATTATTGCTCTCGGTTAAATTTTTATCAGGGCTTGACTATGATAAATATTGATATGCTTTTTATATTCACTCGTGTATAGCAATCGGAGCCTTATAGCTATTATAAAAAACAAGTAGCCTGAATTTTTCTTGCTCTTAGCTGATAAGTATTTGACTAATTGGATGAGATTTGAGTTTAAGATTATTCGCTCATCTCCCGGTTGGTCTATTCAAACACTCATTTTTTCAAGCTTTTTTGCACTGTCTAGGTATGGTGTGTTTGATTCGTTTTTTGTTTTTGTTTTTGTTTTTTTTTGTTTTTTGTTTCGCTTTAATGTAGAATACTCATGTACCACGTGCGTTATAATTGTTCTCGCTCGATTTTAATATTCAAATATTAAACAATTACGTTATTGCACAAGGATTTCCAATTATTTCTCGGCTTCTCTAATCAAATGGCTTCGTTCTTACATATTAAATATACATTTGCAAATTTACTAGAAAATTATGTTTAAAAATTTTGTTTGGCGTATAAAAGGCACAACCAAATTGAATATCATCGTCAACAAATTACAATTTCATAATCGTCAATGGCTGAAAATCTTTTTAGAATAACTTCTCGTGAATTTTTCTCATTATTTTTCAGTCAATTAATTACTAAATAGGTGATATCCCAATGCAAATGACTTATCATTAGAGAATGGTACTTTTACGAAAAGAATTTTCCTCCTTTTTTCTCACCTCGGGAGTAAAAATCACACGGTGATGAAGCTGAGAGAAAAAAAATTCATTTCATCCTAGTAAGTTAATTGCTTCCTCTCGGCTTCTAAAATTCTTCGGAGATACAGACGAGGCCAGCCGATTTTAGGGCGAACAGGGAGGGCCGTAGCAAAAAATAACCTAGTTACAACGTCAAGATAAAAAACGTACACATACATGTAATCGTGACTAAATTATGCAAGAAAAAGATACTAATACGCTTGAGAGTCTGCTGTTTGGTAGATGATTCAATGGCTTTACTCGACATGATGTTTCGCATGTCGAATAAAGGAGAATTGTAAAAAGATGGATAATCTCGAGATGGTATTTTGGTTGAGAACGCTGCTATCGATGCAAATAATAAATATTATCAAGAATAAAAAAAAAACAAAAAAAAGAAGCAACAACAAAAATTAATTCGCTATTTGTAAAGATGAAAAAAATGGGCAAATAAACGTTTGGTTTCAATTAATTTCTTTCGTCAACATTCTCACACTCTTAAAAAGCCAAAACCCATGAATATAGGCCAAGGAACGTAAGGGGAAATGCTTTTAATTTAAAAACGTTAATATATTTCAGCGCTAAAAATAATTATGATCCATTATATGTCTGTAATGTAGGAGTCGCATACCTAAAAACGTTACACCATAGAAAATATAATAAATTTTTCAATTGAATCAAATATTCAATTTATACCGATTTTAATTGTTTAATATACATACAATTATTATAAAAGTCAATATTTAACAATTTCGCTTTTACAAATGAGGTAATAAAGTTAGAGATACTAGTTACGAACTCGATAATATTTTATTTAACGAAATAATAATGATGCATTTTAAAATAAACAAGAAAATTTTATTTTTAAAATTATATATATATATATATATATATATATATATATATAAATGGCTTGAAAAATTGATAAAATATAAAAAAATTGGCTAAATAAAGTAAAATATTTTTATTTAATTTAAAGTAAGAAGAAAAGTATATCAACAATTAAGTCACTTAAAGACATAATACATAAATTATTCATATTTTTTATAATGTCAATAAGATCTTTTATCTAGTTTTATCGGGATTTGAATATCTTATTCAAATATTACAGATCCACGTACACTGTCTGTAACCACGACTTAAAAAAAAAAAAAAAAAACCGTTATAAATAATATACAATTTTTTCTGTACAATTTATAATAAATAAATCGAAGCCTTGCGCTAAGAGCGTAGAGAAAATTATTATATACCTATAAACAATGTTTATGCAAATCAATTTTAATGTGTAATGTACTAAGGATATCTTGTAACATTTTAAAACAAATTTTCAAACTATATGCTTATTTTCTTTTATTTAATTAATATTAACGTGATTGCATAATTTACCCAATGGATTGAGTGTCATCTTATTGACTTGGAAACATACAAAGTTGAATCGATTAAATATTAATCACCCGAGAAGTACGACATATTATTCGTCGAATAGTAAGATAATAATGTTAAAAATTACCTTCTCAAAATAATCATTATCTCTTATAATCAATCTAATAATCGATATTCCTTCTAATTGCACGGGCGTAATTTTTTAATTCAAATACCATGGTAGCTGAAAATAATAATATGGGCCACCATGATGCTCAAGAGATTCATATAACTAGGGAAGAGGCTATATTTCAAAATCATTATCTCAAACTGTTATTTGCTCATAAAAGAATTGCTCTCATCTATCAACTTAAAAACTGCTCAAATACTTTCATAGTCCTAATTAAGATTCTAAGCAAAAGAAAAAATGTATAAGTTACAATCTGCATTCCAATGTGGAATAGACAATAACAAAGTGCAAATAAAAGATGTAAGGAAAATTTGAGGGACCGGATGGTCCAGGGAGCAGACGGGGGTAATCGATAAACGAGGTAAAACAAGATAAGAAGGCAATGGGAGGGCGGGGGGGAGGGAGGGGGGGCCGGGGTGCGCACGCGAGTCACATTACCGAGATGCCCATCTACTTAACATTTGACTGATTATGTGCACGAAGGCTCGGTCGCTCTAACCCGCAGCCGACAAGGCTTTCAAAATTCGAGTGCATGACGGACAATTAAGTCCCGTGGCCTTTATAAGAACGTCAGTAGAACATGAAATAGTCGGCGTAACGAGCGACTGACATCGCGCAGAAACTCTTTCTCTCCCATTGTATCTCATTACCGCGCGTAATAACGAGGTTGAGGAAGGATACTTGCGCCTCCTTTTTTCTCTCCCCCCCCCCTTGTTGCGGATTTTGAGATGCCGAATGAAAATACGCGCATTAGTAATGGTAGGCTAATTTCATTAACAAGCCGCCTTTTTGGTTGAGTCTCGATGACGTATTAATTATTTATGGAGGTAAACTTTACAGAGTAGTGGAAACAAGAAATGAGCTCTCTTTGCAACAAAATTAACGTTGCTTTAATCATAAATATCGTACAATTACGCTACGTGAATATTCGATCGACGGATCTTTATTTAAATTCATGTATTCTTGGGTAGGGATTACGAACTTACTATTCACGTCGCTTACATTCATTCACACGCACATAATAATAACATATAAAATCAAAATCATCGCTCGACAAATCATAAAGAGCCATCTCGCTTCCCCCAGACACTATTCGCTCAAGATCTTAGCAAATCTGAAAAAATAGCCAAACAAGCAGACCCGAGAGCCTTATGCCTTAAATCTTCGAGGGCAAAATTTGAAATGCAAAGTTCCATTCAAATAATTCGGTATTCAAACTGACGAGTAAAGCCCGCTTTTGCCTAGGCACTAGCCACGTTAAAATGACCGAAAAAAAAGAAAAAGAATGAGCATAGGAAAAGGAAAAGGAAAAGGAAAAGGGAAAGGGAAAAGAAGAGAAAAAAAAAAAAAAAAAAGGGGAAAACGAATAGCAGTTTGAAAAGCAGAAGGAAGAGAGGATGGAGATGGAGAAAAGCCCATACACCTTGGCTAATCGAAACGAAGAATTCAGGGAGGCGGCCCTGGGCCCTGGCGACTCCTAGGCGTAAATACGCTTGTCGTGTCCGTCGCTTCCGTTATCAGGGCTACGTGGCACGGATGACGATGGAGAAACGGGCTGCGAGTGGAGGAACGAGGACCGTTAGACGGGGAAGCCGATGCCGCTAATTCGGCCGTTAAGCTGCCGTTGTCATTATGCTGGTTTTCCGTGATGAAAATCCGAATTTGAGATCGGGGAGGAGGCGTAGCTGCTTTGATCTCCGGAAATATTATTAATTTATATGGCTAGGCACACGGCTTATGGGGCAGGGATTATGCGCTGCATGCTTTGCATTGGAGCTGACTGAGGGAATATTTGGATAAATTTAAATTTACAATAGCGGCGTTTAACCTGTGGTTTAACTTAAGTTTAACCTGTGGTTAAATTTACAATAGCGGCGCAGTAATTCATTGAGAATCTTCTATTCGGTGATGCGTTAGGTGATTGAGAAAATAGTAGGCCTATTAACCAATTAAAAATGACATTTTAATGGCTTTGTATTCCGTAAATAACCGAATTTCTAATGTGGCAATACATTGAAAATGCTTGCATCGGGCGACCATTTAATATCAAAAGCAATAATTTAGAGTTAAATTGAATAGAAGTGATATTTAATTGCCATAAAAGTTTCGTTGTGCTATTTCTATGGTAGCAAAACAAATCTATTGCAGACGCATACATTTTAATAATGTATTAATTACTTTACTTGTTCAAATAGTTTACTATTCATTTGTAATTGATCGATCAATTACGATTGATCAATTAAATAAGAAAGAATATCTTTCTTTTGCGTAAGCGGATCGATATGCTTGTAAAAATCTTTTTTCTTCCTATTCTGAAAGACAAAATAAAGGAGACGCGATATTACGCTCGATATATGAGAAAATTGTATAAATGACAATTCAAAATGGCGTTAAAACGGTCATTTACATGCATAGAAAATCCAAGCAATGAAGCTCAAAAACGATAAAGATTTATAAGCTTTTACGACTTTGCTTAGACAATGACATTATGACTTGAAAGCCTCTTCATTCACGAATTACATCAACAATTTAAGATAAAATACATTGAAATTCATTACAATTGTAATTGTCATTATTATAATGAGCACGCTGCGATTACGATGATACTCATTACGATAATTACGTCTCGTTGCGCGTTCTGCAATGTCAATTTATCAATAATATTATTAATAATAATCGAATTATGACGAATAATTGTAGCGAACAAATATTTGCGGAAATTGCAAGAATATAGCTATATCGTTTACACAGTATGTTTATTCAATATTTAGCTATTATAAGCTATTTAATGAATTACTCGTAATGTGAATTAAAATTAGGTAAAAATTTTATTCTTCAATAATCAACAACGCTTTATTACGCCCGAGGTCTTAATAAAATGTTGATATACTTTCAAAAGCCGCTTAAAATCTTACGTATCACTCAACTAGTTCCACTTTACGACATTCTGCTATAATTAATTTTTCGTTTTAATATTCATAGTTGCATCGTAACCATTTCTGATATTGCTGAAATCAATATTTTAATGTGTATTAAATTATTTTAAGTAAAAACTTTCCCATTAATATTCAATAAATGTGATATTGCCGCTATTAAATTCGTGATTTATTATATAAGCAGCGCCTTGGCGCATAAAAACTTTCGTCTAATTCAAGAAAAATGTTACACGACGTTATAATTTATTAAAGTATTATCGATATTTATAGATGTAAGAAACGTAAAAATTTTCAATAATTCATAATGCTTAAAATTTAATACGATTCGAATAGATCTAATAGATAACTACATTATTCAAGTAAAACTTCTCGAGTTGAAGCAGATAATTAATGATTTGGTAAATATTAATGTAACAAACATTACTGTAATCATGGGGTAATAATCTTAAATATTTATCTGAAGTTCGAGATAAAATAGACTTTACACTTCATTCATTGTTTCATTTGTACGTCATCACATTTTCATAAAGCAATAAGAAAAAATTCTGCCCACATTTTGCACGAATTACATTTTGCAATCAATTTGACAATTTAAAGTCTACAACAAAGTTATCAACTTGCCAAAAGCCTACATTTTGTTAAATATTCGATACTCGCTTGCCTTTAACCGAGCCAATATTTTTCTATTTGTCAATTGCCCGCAAATATACAACGAATGTTTTTGACGGTGAACGGAAACAACTAGATCTTAAAAGCAATTTATTCCCCTGCATTGGCATTACGGTTACATTTCGGGGAAAAAAGCGTCTGCCAATCTTTCTCTTTCTCTCGTGCACGCGGACACTACTATGTCATCAAGTTTTTCGTTCCTTAAATATGCATAAAAAACCGGTTCCTACGCATCCCGGCACTTGCTCACTTATACAGGTGTTTTAATCAGAAAGAGCACTATAACATTTGTATAGATATGGTCGAAGGAAATATAAATCTACAGATAAATGGAAAACCAGTGGGCAAGAATAATGCACTCGATCAAATCAAGCGCCGACTCGTAATTATAATAAATAATAGGGCAATTACTTGTGCCCTCGGCAACGAAAATTCAAAAGACAAAATTCCACATCTCAGCGCCGCCAATGGAATTCAATTCTCTAATAGAAATATCATCCCAATTAAATTACACGAGGATAGGAATAGCAATAGGAACAAATAGCAGAGACTTTCAAATTAAAGGACGCTGAAATTGCAAATTTTATCAATCGGCGATTTTCCAAAAAAATTTCAAACTTGCCAAACGCCTATCATCCCAATAGAACGCAATTATTCTTTTAATAATCTCATTTTATCGGCGACATGAGTCGATGAGTCTCGCGCAACCGATTCCGGCCACTCGACCTCCAGCGCTAGCGCAAAGCCCCAACAACGGCTACTCATTTCAATTTATTATAACCTTGCGAACAATCGTGCAGGTGCACGAAACCCCATTAACGGCGCCTGCAAATCCAATGGGAAGAAGGCAAAAAAACCCACCGCATCGAGCATCTGCCTACCGAGCACTGCCTCCAAGCCACAAAAAGAATGGGCGCTTATCACTTTACCTCGCGCTCAAAATCCATCGGCTGCGCAAACAAGGATCCAGCTCCCATTGACAGCCGGGAATAGTAAGAAATGGAGGGGGAGGAGGTTGCGGTGCAGCAACGAGCGCGCGCAGAGAGCGAAGGTGGACAAGACGAAAAGGAGGCGAGGAGCTCGGCTTCATTGACGAATGGGACCAGAATGGCGTGCGTATTACGTGGCTGGCGCTTCTCGCGGCCAACTGACGCGCGCCGGCGCACACACAAGGTCATGCACGTACGCTCAACTGCTCCCGCAGAAAGTACGATTTAACGGCGGCACTTGTGAAACGATCGCCCAGCCATCGACCCATTCATCGCGCCTCCCCCTTGCCTTGCCTCACTCTCCCTGACTCTCTCTCCCCCTCCCTCGCTCTCTCGCTCTCTCTCCGTCCCCATCCGCGTCCACGTCCCCGTCTGCGTCCCGCCACCGCCAACGTCCCCGTCTGCGTCCCGCCACCGCCGCCGTCACGCCCCGCCCCGCCCCGCCGCGCCTCGCCGCGCCGCGCCACGCCTCGCCTCGCCCCATCCCGCTTGATTACGTAAGCGCCACGTGCGTCTAATCGGGGTATCGCCGGTACGAGGAAGGGCTTCCCTTCCTAACGCGCTACTGCTCCTCGCCCTCATCGGAGCCAAGTCGTTGATCATCCCTTAAGGATCCAACCCTGGCAGTCGGGCATTTCTGCGCGCGGCTGACCTCGCCTGACAACTGGCAGGCATTGATTTTCAGCGATAGTGGCCGATTCCCGGCCTCCATACGCGAGATTTTAAATGAGACAAAGCCATGCCACCGTATACCGCTGCCTGAGAGAGCCCGGCTCTCGGCTTTAAAAGCAAATCCTTCTTATTAATTTACTGCTTCAAACGCTTCTTTATTATCTCGAGCTGCGCAGCACTCGGCATCATCTCCCTACATTTCATATGATCGTAGATTTAGGATAATATCGAATAAGAGCAGCTCGAGGTCTTCGGGGGTTCGCGAAAGGCTCTTACGGAAAGTCCCGAGATATTTTAAAAGCGATAAGGAAAGTACCGAGGCTGAAGTTCGGTTTACCCGATCCCTGGAATCCCAGCTCACATCATCCCACGTACAGTTATAAAGAAAGCTTCGGGATCGTAAAGAGCGTTATGGTCGAGGGTCGATCATTCGGCAAGGAAGTGCGCGCTTTTACGAGGAAACAGAATTTTTCCGGGTAGAGAGGTGTTAAGGCAGTTGCGGAAGAGGCAATTTCGTGGCGCCGGGAGGTGTGTAAATGCGCCACGCGACCGGGGCCTTTACCAACATTGGCAGCACACTCACTCGAGGAGAGGACTTTGTTGGTGCAAGCTGATGAGTAAGGGACGATGATGGGCATTGAGGGACGAGATGGGCAATCATTAATTATGCGCGGACCAGCGGTTAGATGTCACTCCCCGCCCAATACACTCGCCAAATCATTAATGCCATTTCAAACTCGGGCCTTCTGTTTATCCACAATGCAGGAGAAATGCATTATTGCCCCACACCTCGGAGAAAGTCGTGGTTGCCTGGAAATGCCGTGCGGCCGACTCGGACACGATAACCTTGCATTCATCGCGGGGAGCAATCATTAATCGCGACTTGGCGAGCCGCTCGTCCACTGCGGCTATAACGCAAGTTTGAAGAAGCAGAGGGCGAGCGCGATCGGTAATCGGCATTGCGCGCAATCGCGGTACACCAAGTACGGTACGCACCTTGCTGATGAGCATGTCCTTCTCGTCGAAATGCCGGCCAAACATCTTGGGCGCCTCGCCGGGTATCGGCTCGATTTTGATGCAGACCTCCTGACCTTTGCGCGCAGTCTCGAGCGCCTTGTTGTTGGTTTGTATGGTGGTGACGATGCCGAGGTCAATGAACTGGAAGATAAAGGGTCCGGTGAGCTGGTGGTTTGGTATGGGGCCGGGGTTGGCTAGGCTTTCCCGCTCGGCTTCACTTTCGCAAGTGAGCCGCCCACTGCCCGGGAAATTAAGCCGCACCGTTGCCATTATTTATAAATTTTAAAGGTGACTTTAGCGTCCCCCTGCCAGCTTACTTTGGCTTTACGAGATTCGGGATACACGATCTTTATTATTGCGCGTCTAATGGAAATGCGAGATGCGGCATTAAAAAAGAAAGAAAGGAAGAAAGGAAGAAAGAAAGAAAGAAGGAAAATAAACAGAGCTTTTATGACATATTTACTACTGGCTCGCGCTTAACCTGAATTTTCATCTTGGTGTGCGTATAGTCACGCGTACGCTTGGGAGAGTATGGGTGCGTGGCGCACGTAGGCATATGTTATTGGCTTTAATGCAAGCTTAATTCGCATAAGCTATTAATATTCGTCTTCGGCTCTTTGACAAATATGAATGCTAATTAAAATCTTTATGCCGCATGAATATTAAAAATGATAATAATTATTATTAAGTCGAAACATCGAGCGCGCCATTATTATTGGTATTGGGTATGTGTGTATGTAGTTGTAACGTACCACGCAGTATTTCCCGTACTTTTGACGGAACGGTGTGCTGTTGCTCGTTATAATTAAAATTATTACAATTTCCAGGCTACGTAAATTTAAATTAGCATATAAATGTTGTGGCTGCAAATAATGTATTATGCAAGTAACACGCGTATTTGTATATTTGATGCTGTAATTCGACTTGCATGCCACTCGTAAATGTCACAAAGCTTTCGCATTTTAATCCTATTCGGCAGGATTTTGTTTGACACATTGAACTTTGTATCTATTATGGAAAATGGCAATGTAAATACGTAAGCACGTTTGTAACTCACGTGGAACTATATAACGTGGACTACCACGTTACATAAAATCGAGGCAGCCCAATATAATATCCGAGATTCTTTGTAAATTTTCTATAGAGCAACGATCGATCGGCCAGATTAATGTCTAAAAGTAAATATTCTGCCTTCGCATACTCTACGTGAAAATTGGTCTACAAACAGCATTCAAGTTTTCAGAAAATATAAAAATATATCAAATTGAATGTAGCATATAATGAGGGCAATTTTTTTTTTCCCCCCCTTTTACGTACATTATCATGCAGCATAAAATTATTTTCATTATTTACCTCCGTGTACATTTTATTTGAGGAATCCAAACATCGATAAGCTCAATAATACGCATTTTCAAAGCTCGCTGTACTACGAGCAATATAGTCTCGTTAATAGAATTTAAATTATATTTAAATTAGAGGTGCGGAGAAAATTTCGTTCTTTGAATTTATTGAAGTTTCGTCACTCGTGTGCAGCTATATCGAGTGAGATACCAAGTGAGTTCCCAACGGCAAACCTTGTCGCTCATTGTCGCGAGTGATTAGGGAAAATGTTAGCAAGAGGGAAACACGTTAAATGATAAGGAGCATTGGATTTCGACGTCCGAGTGCAAGTCGTAAATCCTTGAGGTAAATACAGACGCTGATTAGAAGAAGGGAAGGGGCGAAGGAAGGGAAGGTAATAGAAAGTAAGTGGCCATCCCCTCTGCCTTACCGTCCTCGTTGTCGTCGTCATCGTCGACATATAATATTGCTTACATTCTTGTCAACAAGTGCAGGCGCTTGCAATGCAGCATCGTATTATCCGAGTAATGAGCAATTAGTGGGCCTTATGTAAGATTTGATGGGGAGACAAAAGATTTTCGAAGGGAACGACAATGCGCGGTTACATAGTTGAAAAGAAAAAGATCGAGTGGGCTGGTGAAGGAGAGTGTCGTGAAAAGGACGGAACGAACGAATGAGACAAAAGAAGCGGGAAGAACGAGGAGGAAAGAGAGGCACGATAATGCCACGGATATTATTGGCGCGTTCTTGTCTTTGTCATCCTCGTCCTCGTCCTCGTCGTCGTCCTCGTCGTCGTCCTCGTCCTCGTCGACGTCGTCATTATAGACTTTTTTAGCGACGTCTTCGTCGAGAAAGTAAAACACGCCGTTACATTCCACACGAAGGAGGTGCATTTTCTTGATTTTCTTGACGGGGAATAATTCTCGGTGCGCTGCCAATCCTTCCAATTTATGAGGAAACTATCGATGGCTTAGCACATTGCCAATATCTTCTCATATTTAATAATCACTCGACAAAATTTCATTTAACAATACCAATGAATTATTCGTTCGAATGTCGATTAAATGGATTTTACATGATTTTCTTAGTAATCGAGTCCAGCGAAAAATCTAGCGATAATTGTTATTATAATTATTGGTAATATAGAAAGCTGGCTACTTAATTTCCATTGCCCATGAATTATTGTTCAGAATTTTGTAAAGCACTTTTGGCAAAAGTTCTTCAAATAAGAGTCGCCTCCTTGGTTATTGAGGGGAGTGAGGGAAGGTTAAGTCTTTATCATTGCCCATACGTAAAAATGCTTCTTATCGAATTTCTATGAATTATCACGAGGAGTCAGTCGAAGCGCTACAAGATTCGAGCTATCGATTAGCGGACATTTTTGCGAGGGAGCCGAGGAATATTTCGGTGACCTTGAATCCGATTCGCTCGTGCGTTCCCTCTCGGCGCGCATTTGTCGACGCTGTTCTCCTTAATTACATTTACACTCGGTGCGCTCAACATTCCGGCGATGCAAAACTATCAGCGCTGAAGATGTTATCAAGTTTTTCGGCAAACGACGCCTCGCAGACACGACAGAAACAGAAACGGTAGATAAGCCAACAATGAGGATTGTTTAGCTAACTGTAAGTGGCTGAGAGGATCAAGAATCATTTTCTCGGACTTAACGAGGAAACTTGTTTAATGCGGACTTGCCTCTAAGACGGGGCGATGTACATTGGTTTTGAATTTAAATTGACTCCCTTCCTCTCGAAATAATAGTCCATGCAGTCATTCGATTGTCAATTGAAAATATGACGAAAAACGCCTGCCTCGAAAAAATTCACCTCATTTAAATAATATACGACATAGCGTTACAATTTCAATGGATTGCATTTTTCCACGTGTCCTTTAAACTACCAATAAATAACAGCGGGGGAGACGGTGGGGGAGTGGGAGTGGGAGTGGGAGTGGGAGTGGGAGTGGGGGTGGGAGTAGGAGGGATGGAGGGGAAGGAGGAGGAGAAGGTTGCGAGGGAGAAATGGTTTTACGTCGATGCATTCGATTTGGCTTTACAAAGGTGCTGAAGAGGTGACTGCGAATGGGTAGGCAGCCGGGGAAAGACAGCAAAATGAATAAAAAGTCTCGTGTTATTTAATCGGTCGTAACAAGTGCCAGGCAACGCGAAATTCTTACCGAGAGCGCGAATCGCCCACGACCGGCCGTATCGGAGGGACATTAAAATGGTTCCCCGAGTGCTCGCGCAATTCCAATAAACTTTTTCGATCCTCGTCGCGCCGAACTCGCCTAATAAACAGCCCCGCGCGACTGCGTTTTAGTAAATATAGCCGTATGGGTGCACGGCATAGGTGGGGTGGGCGTGATATAGGGGGAGGGGG